>GL501541.1:1159983-1176833 GCA_000149185.1 Mayetiola destructor
TAAATATAGTAAGTCTGCCAATTGTATATGACAAAATATGTGTGACGCCATATACTATATGACGATGACTTGTCATACAATTTGGTGCCTTTATATGGCATAGTGTTATATCAAAATATTGCCTTCCTCGTATTTTTATGTTTTTTTTTTTTTTTGTGTGCCATAGAGTCATATGAAATTCACTCAATTTTTCTATGGCAACGGTTTGGCATATAAAACGCATGTATTTCGATATTTTGTGGTGATTTTCAGAGGCAACTGAATTCAAATCAAGTCACCAAGCCGTTCAAGATCACACACTTCCCATCAAATTATTAGCTTGCTCTTCTGATTCATTTCTTATAAATAAATCCCGAAACAAAACTTTCATTTTTTCTTCAATTTTTTTTTTTTTCAAATTCAAATTTATATCATGGGCGAAGTGCTGTTTGCAAGCCTGTTTGTCATATAAATCGGTTATATTTATATCGCATAGTGTGATACCCATTGTCGTACAGATTTGTGCCATATTTGATATGACAACACTGGTCATATTTATCAATGTTATGTATGTTTTTCTATAAAAAAATTTATGCTTCACAATATTAATAAACAATGACAGTTTTGATGTAGTTCAAAAATGAAAACGTCCGATTCAATTTTCAATATTTATTTATTCTTTTCTTCTCTTTGAATTGCTACGATATTATTCATGTTTTATCATGTCGAAATGAAAATTTATGATACGGCTGATGAGTGACGAGAGCAAAGATAAAAATATTCCATGGAAAATTCAACAAAAAAAAACCATTTTTCTGTTTTGTTTTTTGTTTTTTTTTTTAATTTTTAATTATTATCTATTAAATTCATTTATGACAAATTGAAACAAGATATAAATTGTATCCATTGTCGTTATTCCGATCTGCATCTAACTTAAGCAACTGGGGCAACTGGCAAATGAGCACCCTATTGAAAGAAATTAATTGAAAAACAATAAATCCATGAAAAATTGTTCAAACAAACATCCGTGACAATGATTCGAATGTGGAATGTAATCGATACTCACTTGTGGTTGGAAACCATTTTCATCAGCAACCCATGTAACGGTGTATGTTTGTCCATCAGCGGCCAAGAAACTGTATCTACCTGAAGCGGCAATGAATGCTTGTGGATCTTCTGCACTTTTGGCTTGTGTATTTTGTTTCAATTGACCTTGAGCTTGGATATCAATGCCATTTGACGTTTGAAGACTATAAATCAATAAGAATAATAATTGAAATTAATCAATCAGATCGGAATCAACTCGAATAGCGTTTAACTTTTCAAAATATTCACAATCACTGAACAATTTATTGGTACAATTGAAAAGAAACGCTTTGATTGACACTTGAAATAGAATAACAAATAATTAAAGTAACTTAAACTCACTTGTGCTCGTAGTTTCCATCTTGATCGATGTTCGAAGATTCTTGAAGAACTTGAGCCTGAACATCAGATGGATTTTGTGGAGCAGCAACTGCAACAGCGACACAAAGAGCGAAAGCAATGAGGAATTTCATTTTGTGTTTGATTTGTTTCAAGTGTCACTTGTGACTCGCTAGAGAACTGAATGTGATATGATGCTGATTGTTGAATCTTGATGAGTTTATATTCAAAATTTTCAACCGAAATAGCAGCTTGATTAAAGAAGATCGAAATGCATTAATTACTCATTTTGGCTCTCATATGGATATTCAATATTTTTCTTCTTTTTTTTTTTTTCAATACGATATTCAATACCAATTTGAAAAAAAAGTTCAGGGGGAACATATTTGTTTGTTTTGGCATTTATTGTGCCCCACCGTAACCAACTACATCATTATAACCTATCCGTTATAATGAATTCGTTTTGATGTTAGATGACATAACCATTTTAAATATTAAACTGAATTCGGTTGTGTGCATTCGTTTCACTCTGCATAAATTAATTGTTGAGCCAAACCTATGGCAATAATGTGTCTGTCTTAAAAAGCATCGTTGGTGGTCAGTGACACAATAACGCCGACGTAAAATCCGACTTTGATTTTTTTCTTTTTTGGGTTTTTACTTTTGGCTTGTATTTTGGCTGAATTTGTTATTAACATATGCAGTTTATTAGGTCTCGAAGAAAAAATCCGCAAAACTAAACAAGTTTGAATGCACATTTCTATAGCCTAGCACTGTAAAAGTATGATAGTATTGATTAATGAATAATGGCCAAAAATGGATGCATCAGTTCGATAATATCAATAATAATAATAATAGCTGAATATTGAATTTATTTGATTTTTGTGTTTGATTTATGCACAAAGCATCTTAATTTTCCGAATTTATGCATATCCATTCGCTCATATATTTATTAATTTTTTTTTTATTATTTTCGGTGTATGAGAGAGCTTCATAGGCTCATCAAAATCTTTTTCCCTCACCAATTTCACATGATGGAATTAGGTAATTCGCACCATGCGCTGTAAGAGTTTTCTCCCGAAATTCTGATTTTACATAATACAGGTGATGATCATTGTGATTGATAAAATTATATAAATTCTGCTATTTACCAAAGTAGGCAATAAAGTCAATGGACCAGAGGCCACCTTCCATTCATTTGAAATGCACCATTTGAAGCAAGTATGAAGATAATCACAGTTTTGCGACAAGAGCCATTTGGTTTGTAATTGCTGCTGGAAAATTGCATTCTGAATCATTTTTTTCGTCACATTGAATGTGCGGAATTGATTTTCACACTCTGACTCATCCATATATCGGTTAAGAGTATACTGCTGTTTTGCAGTAACAATGATTAATAATATTTGTGTAATTAATATCAAAAACACTCATTTTTAGTTGCAGAAGTCAGTTAGCAAATAATACATAAAATATATAAATCGTTGTTTATATAATAAGCAAATTTCCGAAAATGTTTTGAGCCAATTTTTTGAACTTTGACATTCGGGGGCTACAAAGTAGTAGAAGAATTGAAGGAGTAAAAATTTTCGACTTTGTAATGACCTAGTAAGACTGATGTTTGAAAATAGAGAGAGAGTGTGTTTTGTGTTGTCTTTAATTAATATTCATTGAATTTATCTTTGTCAAGTCATAACAAAATATTATTTGTTTTTAATGTCATTATCCCGATCTGCATCCAACTTGAAAGCAACTGAGACAACCGGCAAATGAGCACACTCTATCACAAAAAGAGAATAGAAAAACAATAATAGAATAAAAAGCGGGAAGAAGCAACAATCGTGACAATGAATCGAATGTGATCGATACTCACATGCCGTTTGAAATCGTTTTCATCAGCAGTTCATGTAACGGTGTATGTTGTGGCCCGTCTTCGGCCAAGAAACTGTAGATCGTTCCTTCCTTTTTTTGGTCCGCATTTGCTCGTGTTTGTATTTACACACTCATTCAATAGCGAAATGGCTCTCTAATTGGTTATTGCAAGAAATCTGATCGAAATTTACCAATGCTGTCTCCGCGACACTACTAAATGTTAAATTATTATTTATTCTCCATCAGCGAATATCACTTATTATTTATTATTCAAAATACCCTACCAAACAGTTGAAAGTGAACAATCCCGAATCATGTTTCACATTTTTGATGACAAGTTTAGCCGCATTTTAGTGAAAATGGCAAATGTTAATGAATTCAATATAAGCAGAATATAGCTTTTGGTTGATCCATTATCATTGAGAAAATACAAACGATTTGAAGGATTGAAAAATTCAATGCGTCAGATTGATGACGATTCGAAGGATCAAATTCAGTAGTTTTAAACAAATATTTGTTGAAAATAAAGAGCAACGAGAGAACATTTGTAACGTTCATTGTTCATTCACCGATTTTAGGACCAGTCATTTAGTGCGTTGATAACCACCACTTAATGAGTGCGATCAATGAAAACTATAATTTATCTACATATTCGTGAAGTCTGTAATGTGACTAAACTCCTCACAAAAGTAAAATAAAGAATAGAGATTTTTGGTTTTTCTTTTCAAAATAACTTTTATTGAAGTCATCCGCGACAGGTCATAACATGATATTATTTGTTTTTTATTGTCATCATTTTAATCTGCATCCAACTCTAAGCAACTGGCAAATGAGCACCCTATCGAAAGAAACGAATGGAAAAACAATAATAAAAATAAAAATAAAAAAAAAAATACATAAAAAGAAAGATTTGTGACAATGTTCCAGAATGTAATCGATACTCACTTGTGGTTGGTAACCATTTTCATCGGCAATCCATTTAACGGTGTATGTTTGTCCGTCAGAAGCAAGGAAGCTGTATTCACCTGAAGCTGTGAGAATTGCTTGTGGATCTTCTGCACTTTTGGCGAATGTGTTTTGTTTCAATGTACCAACTGCTGATTCTTTAATACCATTTGACGTTTCGAATCTATATATATATATATCGAAATAAATAATTGAGATATTAATTGAAACTGATAATAATAATTAACAATAACATGCTAAATGAACAATAAAATCAATGGCGTTCAATCTTCAAAATATTCCACAAGCATTAAACAATTTATTCGTACAATTGATGAATAACACTTTGATTATAATCATCGAAACAACACACTTTCAAATCATTAGAACTCACTCGTGATGGTAGTTTCCTTGTGGATCGATTTCGTTTACTTCATGAACAATTGTTGCTTGAACATCGGCTGGATTTTGTGGAGCAGCAATTGTAACGGCAACACAGAAAGCAAATGCAATAAAGTATTTCATCTTTGAGATAGATTTTGTATTTAGTTTCACTTGTGACTTGCTTAAGTGCGAGCTGGATGTGATATGATGCAGTTTGTGAATTAACGACGACTTTATATACATAAAAATTTTGCCCACCACATGGCACAAATTAACAAATATCGAAATGCATTGATTATTATCAAAATCACTTTTCTATGAATCTTCATATGGTTTGCATCACAAACAAATTCATTAATTTAAAGTTCAGGGGAAACGTATTCATTTAATTTTGCATATATTGCGCCCCCACTGCAACAGAGTGACATTAATAACTGGTATTCATTATGAATTCATTTTGAAGATACATTTTCATTTTGTTTCATTTTTCATAAATGAAATTATTGGCCGAACGTCGTCGAAGACATGTTGGCTGTTGACGAAAAAAAAAAATGGGACGCTTTTTTGGTAATAGAATATCAGCCACGTGAACGATAGAGATTTGGCCATTTACGAATGATTTTTTTTTTTTTTTTTGATTTATCGGCAGAGATATCGATGCAATTTATCGTGCTTCTCTCAAATCCATTGATTGACATGCATATATTCATAGCATAATACAATATTATGCTTTTTTCTGCATGATTAGTGATGAATTTTATCAGTCTAAAGCGCAAAATATATATATATATTTTTTTTTTGATCTTATTAATTCATTAGATTCGAAATGTCAAGTGCAAAAAAGATGTTTTATATTCATATTTAGTCTTTTCTATTCGTCTTTTTTTTTTTGTGGTTTTCTGAAGCCTTTTTTTCGTGCATCAACCATATGCTTTAAACATACACTTTGAGCAAAATGGAGTTATCATGTTTATTGTCCTTGTTTTTATGTACCACAGGTGCCTTACTACATTCAGTAAATTTTTTTTTTCTTTTTTTTTCGCATGCACGCCCAACTAACTGATCTGAAATTTTGGATTTAAGTAGGATAATAATAGTTGTGGACAACTCTAGAGACTGGTAATATTGGAAAGCCACCACGCTGATTCCACGGAGTCTAAATCCTAGTTTCAGTGGATTTTTTTTTTTGAGTTCGATAGAATTAATCAGGAATTTCTGAGATTTAATCAGGCCTGATGGAAAGCTGAGAATTTCTCATGATACTTTCTAATTTGGAAACCACCAGCTCTGCTCCCAGAGACCCACATTCTTGCTAGGATTGATTGAAAACAAAATGTTTTTGATAACACTTTTGGATTTGGTACGACCTGGTGGTGTATATTTTTGAATTCGGTACCATCGAACTCTATTTGTTTGGTTTCTATTCATAAAAATAATATTATGACTTTCTTTTCAAGATATGTAATTGACTATCGAATGTAAGTTAATCAACGAAATCATTGGGAAATTCGACTGATCCGATTTCATTCATATCTGAAATCTATTACGTCAGCCTTCTTTATCTTTTGTTATAAAAGAAAACCGAAAGAGTCAATTATGTTTCAATGAATCAGAAATCGACATTGAAAAATTATATTTTATAGATTTGAGCCTCAGAATTTGATTGAATTCTAAACTATGCTATTATTGATGACATTACCCAAATCGAAAAGTATTTTTATGACAAATTTGATAACTCGGACCTCGGACCTCGGACGATCGAATGAATGAACTTCGGCGGTGTACATTGTGATATAGCAGCCGAATAAAAAGAGGATCATAATACATCATAGGCTATCATCAATCAACCATTTATGCGAACTTAATCGGGCTTTAAAATATAAGTTCGAAATGGGCTAATTTTGTGAATTTAAGGCAATTCCAATATTTGCTTATGTCTCTCATGAGAATTGATGTATGGGAAAGGGGAAAAAAAGAAAAAAAAGTTTTTGCATATTTTTCATTTAATATTTATTCAAGCCTTTTTCGACAGGTCACAGATATTATATATAAATAACTTAAGCAACTGAAGCAACTGGCAAATGGACACCCTAAAAAAATTAAAAAAAAAAAGACAACAATCAATTGTTAAATCAGAATACAGTAATTGGTACTCAGTGCAACACTCACTTCTGCGTGAAAACCATATTCATCGGCCGTGTATGTAACTTTAATTGGTGCACCACCTTCTGGATTTGGATATTCATATTGGCCTGAAACAGCAACGAATGGTGGCTCTTTTGGGTCTGGGTTTGCTTTCAAAACACCTTGTGATTGAGATGAAATACCATTCGAGGTTTGGACTCTGTAAATTGAACAACATTTATCGATATTAATGAAACAACACACACAAACATTTATTTCGTTCAATTGAAGAGTAACAACTATTATCATTAATTTTTATCATCAAAAAAGATTTAAATTAAAAAAAAAAAAACTAAGAAAAACACAACTTACGCATTATGAAAGTTTCCTTGTGGATCAATGTCGTTTACTTCATGAACAATTGTTGCTTGAACATCAGATGGATTTGGTGGAGCAGCAACTGTAATAGCTACACAGAAAGCCAATACAATGAGGAATTTCATTTCGTTTGGATTTTTCTATTCACTCGTGACTTGTTGAAGATCAGGCTGAATGCGATGTGATGTTGCCTATTGAAACGTGTTGGCTTTATATACAAATTTTAGTTTTGATAGTGAATCGAGACGATTTAAAGAGGATTTTTTCTCAAATTTGATTTTCTATGGATCTTCATTCGTTTTTATTTGATGCGAAATTTATAATAGCAAAATTCAAATTTCAGGAAAGCAATTTTTTTTCACTTTCCCTGTGCCCCACCAACATTGAATATATACAATAGATTTGATTTGATGATACATTTCGAAATTGATTTGCATTGAGCTAATTTGTCTAGACGTTTCGTTGTGTTTGTCGTAATTCGCATGTTAATTCGCATTCATAGACATTTGTTTATCGCTGAATATTGTATGACATTAATGAAATGGCAATGACCAAAGCCAATAGGGTTGAAAGGTGCCAAACGCTTAACTGAACTCATTTTTTCTTTTTCGTTTCCGTACACAATATTATTCGCTTTCTGAATGACAGCGAAAAATGGACACCAACTATAAATCTAAATCGATTTGTGTAAAAAATGTAAAGTGTAAAAAGGTTCGATTATTATCGTTCTTTTTCGGATATTATTGTGTAAGAGCTAAAAGTTTGGAGTTTCTAATTGCTTACTCAGAACCTTCTATTCATTAGAGAGAACCGTTTTCAAAATTAAGTTAATCAAATCTCTGGTTAAAGCTTCGATTTTTAATAATAACAGAAGATGTCAACTGTGAGATCAGTTTTCGAGATTAATTAATGGGAAAAATAAAAACGAATAATCTGAGAACGAATTTCGGTTAATACTCATTAAAGTCGCCTTCTTCTTCATAAGTCATAACATTGTGTTATTTATAATTCAATTGCCATTGTCCCGATGTGAAATCGCTTCACCGAATGTTTGCCCCATTGGAAGAAAATCAATTAAATTAAAATGAATTGATGAGAATCATTTTAAGAAAAATCGCAATCATATCTCATAGAAGAATCAATATTCACTGTGGTTGGAAACCATTTTCATTGGCAACATATGTAATGGTGTATGAGTTTCCGTCTTTCGATATCAGCTGGATTTGCTGAAGTAGCAAAAGCAATGGCCGAAAGGGTTATAAATGCGATGAGGAATTTTATTCTAAAAATTTTGATTTTGAGATCATTTTGTGACCTGTTGAAGAGCGAACTTAATGTGATATAAAACTGGTTGATTTTTGTTGGTGCTATTTAATCGAATTTTGTGTTAAGAACATCAAACGAATCAACGAGAATCGAAAGTTTCGATACGAAACGCATTATTTACATAATTTGCGCTTCTTTCGATCTTTATTCGATCTTGATTCGGTCTCCTTTGATCCGAATTTCATAACAATATTCAAATGTCAAGGAAGTAGGTTTTTGTTTTCGTTTTCGTAGTATTTCATCATACGCGTTGCGTATTTATCGTGATTTACGCACTGCTCTTATAGCTGACGGACATTCCTTTGTGTTTGTTTCGGTTTGTCAGTTTCAGGAAAAAATGAAAAAACTCTTGAATTTATTTAAGGTTTTTTCTTCTTCAAAAGTCTCCATGCCTTATTAAAAACTGTAGTTTGAAAATGAAGTTTTCGGCCACTCACTGATTAAAGTTCAAATTTTCATCTTAATAAAAATTTACGTGATAATTGTTTTTCTTTCCTGAGTGATCAATGAACAGTGAAAAGTGAACAGTGTCAATTCGGTTCGTTAGATAGAATAACATGCAACTGCAGGCTCCCGCATGCAGTGTTTTGTCGTGAAAATTATCAATTCCAATTGGTTTTGGAATCTTAAGTGGAATGAAAGCGAGCATTGTAGGCAAATTTGTAGAATTATATACGAAAACTGTTCATCTTTTTGTAGATTGCAAGCATTACAAAGATTTTAGAAGCATTAGAAGATTTTACGCCTAACAAAATGTCTAACATTCGGTCAACATCGCCGAGATTACGCCGGCAATCGGTTACAGTGTGATCGAGTTTCTGTGCAACGTCAGATCCTTGTTTATATTTATTTTATTGGCTAGTTATTTCATTGTATGTATTGGACCCCGTCGTGTCGTTGAGAATATCTTTAAGTCAAAAGATTCGCATTGAATTAATTCGTTTGCACGTTCTTCTGTAATCCTTTTTTTTTTTTTGTCGGTATGCTAATGGAATGTCAACAGCTATAATTTTGACGATATTAAATACAACGATGAACATCAATAAAATTTCTATTATTTCGTAATTGAAGTCTTATTGAAAAGCGGAAATTTTGATCGGTGGAAGCAGTTTGTCGATTACTTCACAATTCGCAGTGCACAATGCACATGAATATCGTCACAGAAGGAAGAAAAGCCATAATAAATCAGGAAAAGGTCAAATGTGAATAGACTAGTTGAGATTCGTTATAGTCAGAAATCAAGAACGAAAATTTTCTGTTTTTTCTTTTTAAAATTCATATTTATTAAAGTCATTTTCGACAAATCGTATCATGATGTTATTCGTAATTCATTGTCAACGTTCCAAACTGATCCCGTTTAAGCAACTGGCAAATGTGCGCCCTATTGGAAAAGAAATGAAAAAACAATAAATTATTCTGATTCATTTTAGGAAAAATTGCAATTGAACTCCAGTAAAAAAAAAAATGATAACTCACTTCTGGGTGGAAACCGTCTTGATCGGCAGTGTATCTAACGTGATATTGAACACCGTCTGGACCTGGGTATGAGTATTCACCTTGGACAACAACGACTTTTTCTGGGTCTTCTGGGCTGGAACGGGCGATATTTGGTTGTACTGATCCTGAGGAAACAGCTTTTTGACCGTTTGAGGTTTCAAAACTGTGAATCAAAGAATATTGAATTCAAATTTGTTTTCATTCGTGTAAATAAACTAAATTCAATTAAAAATCCATTCAAAAGCATTTATTCTTCAAAATATTCACAAGCACAAAACTATTAATTCGTGCAATTGAAGAATAAAATTCCGGATTATCTTGATATGATTGATTTTGACACTAAACACACAAAAAATAAAATAATTTAAATCACTAAAACTCACCCAAATGCGTAGCTTCCATCTGCGCTGACGTCACTATGTTCTGCAACAATGACAGCTTCAGAATCGTGAGTTGGTGCAGCAGCAGCAACGGCGATGACAACGGCAAATGCAACGAGGAATTTCATTTTGAAAATTTGATTTTTAGAATTTCACTTTGTGACTAGCTGAAGAGCAAGCTGATTGTGATATGATACTGATTGTGAATATTTGATCTCTATTTATACTAATTTTGTGAAAAGAACACCACCACATGAATAATCAAGAATAGAAATATATTAATTAGCTAATTCGCTTTTCTACGCATCTTCGTTTGATTTAGATTACATTACAATATGCAATCTTCCGGAAAAACGACTTTTTCGCTTTCTTTGTGCCCCACCAATTTTTGTTGCAAATTTATTCCTAACCATGATTCTGTTTTGCTGATAGATTTTAAAATCGGTTTGCGCACCGAGTCCATTTCACTTTATTTCAGTTTGTCAGTATCATTGTGGAATGAAAGCAATCAAAACGTTGAAGGGTGTTTAATCAACTATGAATTTTAATTGAATTTTGTTTCCACACTTTGCAGGCGGCCAAAAAATTTGAGTTGCAATGTTAATCAGGTCAACAATTTCATGCCGGTGAAAGTATCGGCGATATTGCATTTATACGTCAACACAATATCATTCTCTTTCTGAGTGATCAGTGACCAACAGTATTTCATTTTGGACGCAAAATATTCGTTTTACGCATATTATTTTTTTTTTGGAATTTCGTCAATGCTAAATTATTTTATTATTCCAATCGTTGAAAAAAAAAATCACCTTTCATTCATAATCCCACGCATATATTTTGGCCTGAAAAAAAAGCTTCATAAGCTCAGCTAAACCAAAAAATTCGCCAAGCATAGAGAAAAAAAATGCAAAAAAATCATGTTCAAAGTCCTCGATCTCAAGTCAAGTGGTCTTTATATTGACCATTTAAACGAAATGCTGAGTATTTAATGAAACAGAAAAAAAAAGTATCAATATTCAATTATTATGAAGTTCCGAAAAGATTCATTCGTCTATTAATGGAGATCTTTAAAAATATGCCGTTTGTATTTGAATGAAGATATATCTCATTTGTTTCTGTTTTTGGTTTCAAAGATTTATTACGTAAAACACATTTATGAAATGTGCAATATATGGAGAGAAAAATTAATTTTTTTTTTTGTTTTTTGGTTTTTATCAATGATATTTATCAAATTAATCAGCAACAGTTTATTTTGTGATAATATTCGTGTTCTTCGGCATCGCTTATAATATCCGATCTAATATCCAAATCTGCACCAATAACTTGAGCAACCCCGTTAATAATGTACATTAGTGTGTTCACAGTATTTTGAAACAACAATCAACACATACTTCTAGGATCGTCGTGGTTTTTGAGATGCAATAGTAAAAGAAAAGTGACCAAAAATCTTTTCTCGTCTTCATAGCATGAAAAGAGAGTCCGTATATTTGCTCATTTTTTTTTTGGAGTATGCGGGAGACTATTATTTGAGTGAAATAAAAATTTTATGGCAACTCAATCAGAATCGTGATATTGCAAGGGAAAATTCAGATATTTGAAAAAAGCATTTTAGAAATACAATTGAATTTTGTGCGAAATAGAGAGAATTATGATCAAGTAGGCATGAATTTTGTATCTTCCTTAAAAAATACTCTTCTAAATACAATAAAAACTAAAGCGAATATACGGACTCTCTTTCCGCGCAATGAAGACAAGAAATGATTCCAAGTCGTTTTTTTTCTACTATAGCCTATAGCATTCCAAAAATCACGACGATCCTAAAAGTATGTGCTGCTTGTTGGTTCAAAATATTTTGGAGACCCTGATGTATATGCTATCGAATCGCATTTATTTTTGAGTATGAAAACTGACCATAGGCGGTTTGAACTGTGTGAATCGAATAATATTTGATGGCTTATCATACCAAATTCATTGAACCAACACAGGCGTACGAACAATGAATAGAATTTATTTCATTTACTCTTTGATTCTAAGTTTCAATTTCTCAAATTCCCAACACCATCAATATGTATGATACACAAAGATATTGGCAACAGGTATTTCTGGGTAATCCTTATGATCTCATTTCAATAGTTATCACCATTGAACACAAAACTAAATTATCCGGACGCTTTTCTATAAATTGAAAATTTTCTCTCGACAGATCTAACGAATCCCTAAGTACGATTTTTTTAGGTTTCTATATTTGGCTATGGAAATTTGCCTTATGTAGCGCTAAATTTAATATTTTGAAGAATTCAAATTTTGAAGATCATTTTGACTCCATCTTGAATTTATTCTCTGAATGGAGCGCAAACATTAATTATATTTTATGATAGCTAAAAAAAATTAAAAAAGAGAGCACTTGTAAATATGGCTCTATCGAAGAGATTCAAGTATTAAGGGTTCATTAGACCTGTCCAGTATTGTGCCCATCACTGCTTTATCACTTTTCAGACTTTCTTATAAAAGTGAAAAGGTTTTAGTTTTTAATCCAAGTTTTTAATATTCAGAGTAGCAGAAGCCTTCTGCCAGAAGGTGTCAAAGGTCTAAGCAGTGATTGCGATCAATTCATGGGGAAAAAAGAGCGAAAATTTTCTGTTTTTTTTTTGGTTTTTATTCATATTTATTAAAGTCATTTTCGACAAATCATAACATGATGTTATTTGTAATTCATTGTCAACGTCTTAAACTGATCCCACTTAAGCAACTGGCAAATGTGCGCCCTATCGGAAGAGAAATGAAATAACGATTAATTAATCAGATTCATTTTAGGAAAAAACGCAGTTGAACTTCAGCGAAAAATGATAACTCACTTCTGGATGGAAACCGTCTTGATCGGCTGTGTATCTAACGTGATATTGAACACCATCTGGGCCTGGATATGAGTATTCACCTTGGACAACAACGAAATGTTCTGGGTCTTCTGGGTGGGAACGGGCCAAATTTTGATGTACTGTTCCTGTGGCAACAGCTTTTTGACCATTTGAGGTTTCAAAACTGTGAATCAAAGAATATTGAATTAATATTTGTGCTCATTCGAGTAAATAAACTAAATTCAATTTAGAATCCATTCAAAAGCATTTATTCTTCAAATCATTCACAAGCACAAAACTATTAATTCGTGCAATTGAAGAATAAAATTCCGGATTATCTTGATATGATTAATTTTGACACTAAAACACAAAAAAAAAAAAAAAAATAAATTCAAATCACTAAAACTCACCCAAATGCGTAGCTTCCATCTGGGCTGACGTCACTGTGTTCTGCAACAATGACGGCTTCAGAATCGTGAGTTGGTGCAGCGGCAGCAACGGCAATGAGAACGGCAAAAGCAACGAGGAATTTCATTTTGAAAAATTTGATTTTTTAGAATTTCACTTTGTGACTAGCTGAAGAGCGAGCTGAATGTGATGTGATACGGATTGCGAATATTTGATCTGTATTTATACTAAGCTTGTGACAAGAACACCACCACATGGATAAGCAAGAATTGAAACGCATTTATTATTAACTAATTGGCTCTTCCATGAATGTTTGGTCGTATTCGTTTAGTTCTATGTTTCACACAAAATGCAAATTTTTTTACTTTTTTTTTTATTTTATTTTATTTTTTTTTTTGCAAAAATATAAGAGTATAATATTTATTGATGCTTTCTTCGTTGCCCACTAAGTATCATTTTTGGCAATAGATTTCAAAATTAGATTACACATCAAATATGAATATTATATCTGAGCATTCTTCGTCGTACACGTACGTATATGGTTTTCATTTTGTATATATTAATTTAATGTTAATTTGCATCTACATCGATGATGCTGTATTCAACTTGAATATATGATAAAACTTGAAACACACCAATGTAACGGCGGTTGATGTGGAAATGTGTGAAGGCCATCGAATATTTGGCATACGTTTTACTTTCAATGAAATTTTTCATAACGAAAATGAAATTGATCCTAAGAAGAAAAAAAAAGAACAGAAACAAAAGAAGAAGTGAATAGTCATTCTCTACAAGCGTTCAATTAAATTGCCTGCATGCGTTCGATAATTCACTGGAATCAGTCAGTGCCAGTGTTTATGATTATTTGGTTCGGCTATTTTAGAGAGTCTTCTCCAATTTCCACATTATATTCAATTTTGCAATGATGAACCAATTTAAATTAATAATACTTTTTATTATCATTTAGCGCTAACAAAGGTGAATCAAACAAGAGTAAATGAGATATGAAAAAATTCACTAGGTTATGATATCAGGCAAGGTAACAGACATGCTCAATGTTCAGATTGACTGAATAATCGGCAATAATTTTCTGGTCGAAAATAGTGCATATGACTTGATGGCTATATTTGAGGCATCGTAGATTCATATTCAATTTTTCTTCATTATCATTTTCAGCTTTGCATGCGAAGAAAAAAAAATTTATATATTTAAAATTATAATTTTAGGCAAATCAATCATTTCTCCAATGCAGATCACATTTCATTAATCAATCCATTGGTATTATTGAATGATCGTAAATTTGGTGATTTTATGGCTATTGGAAATGGATCCAATTGGAAGATGCTTAGAAATATTTTCTCTTTTGTGTCTGTGGTGTCACCCACCATTACATATTATGCCATTCAAAAATTACTTAATAAATTCATTTCGAAGTTTAATATCGATTTTCCATGATTTAAAACTGAATAGAGGCTCAAAACATTTTATTTTTTTTTTTTTTTTTTTTTTTTTTCATTTTACATAATACATATCTACTGTCAACGTAATTATGATTGAAATACGCATAATATGCTAAACAGCAAACAGGTAACTCTAAATTATGTTGATATTGTTTTGGAGAGATGAATTAATTTAATTAACTGTACATATATCATATATTGATTGCAACAAAATTGAATCGTTATCAGTTCACTTGGATCATTCGATCCGCGTTTACAGCAAACAAACAGCTGAACAATATGAAATTTATTGATGCAATTTTCGCTTCAAGAATCAGATGCATACATTGTTTCGAATGAAAATGATAGCATTGGTGTTGGATAATCTATAAATATATTTTTAATTCTATGCTTTTTTTTTTTTTTGGTTTCATTGACTCAATGAATATGCAACAAGCAACGGAATCACAGCCGTTAAATCTGGACATTTGCAGCAAGGTCCAAATAGTGCATTTGTTTCTCGAAAATGGTTCCCAAACATATGAAGAGAAGGTGTTACATACATAATGAACTATGTTGCTGATGAAAATAGATTTCATCCAATGATAGATGATCATATCACAAGAGCTCATTAAACGAATAATTGAATATTTTTTGAATAAATTATTATTATTTGAAATATTCATATGGATCGAAAAAATAGAAAGAAAAAACATTTTTTTTTTTTTTTTTTTATTTTCTGCTCTTGACTAGGATCTTGAACATGATATCATCTCATTTGGATTGGCTGCAACACATTTTTATCGATCTAAATTGTAAATATATTCAGGTTGAAGCTATCGATTCTGGGAAAACATGCTGAATTGATTTTTATCTTTTGGCTGAAAATAGATCAGGATGGAGCAATGTTTGCATAACAATAGCCGAAATTTTGGAATTTATTGTTTGTCAGCAATTATCAATGCAGACAATTTTCTTGGTAGATATTCACTTCGAAATTGTGTTCATCCGTCATACCGGCATCAGTTTCAGTGCTCTTTTTTTTTCTTTTCTTTTTTCTCGTATCTTATTTATTCAACATTATTTTTTTTTTTCGATTCCTTTTTTTTTTTTGTTTTTTTTTTGTGGTAACCATCAAAAATTATCGTCCAGTAAGTATGCTAATCGGTATTCGGATGACATTTATACCATATGTGGAGCTGCAAACTAGTTTGCCGATGAATTTCAGGTTTTTTTTTTTTTTATTTACCATTATTCGAAGAAAAAGAAAGATTGCTTTGGAAATGTATGTATAATGTATAGCATACACATAATGAAAGTATCGATGGTGGAAAGGCGATGATCGTTTCAACGGTTAGGCAATCGTATACAATTTTTTCTTTTTGTTTTTTGCATAGTGACAAATAACAATAATTGTGATCAGCTGACGTTCCGGATCGAATAGAGCCATTGCAAAAATTCGATCGGAGCATAAAATATTTCAAGGTCGTCTTTATGAGAATAAAATTGTCTGATTTGAATACAATCAACAGTTTTTTTTCTTTCTGCAGGTTGCATTATGCAAATGTCGAAGATATTTACGTGTGTAAATCATGATCTGGTTTTTTCCTTCGAAAATTCAAAATGTTTTTTTCTTTTCTTTTTCGTTTCTTTGGTAAATGTTGCATGAATTCGATTTTGACAGCGATCATGATTTGGATTGGAGTACTTTGGCCAACAAACGGTCGTAGTCACAAACTTCATTTCCGTATACATTTTTTTTTTCTGTTTGTATTCAGGCGTCTTTGCGTTTGATTAAATGCAATGGTGATGTTAAACTGCCAATGAATCAAGTCCAATTC
>GL501541.1:1176996-1195526 GCA_000149185.1 Mayetiola destructor
AACAAAGCTTATTGTTTTTGGGACCACAATAGAACCATCATTAAAATGAACCATCAGCATATACACCAATCGTTGTTGGAATTGGACATTTTGGGATTCTATTCCCATAATAAAATTAAGACAAATCAAATGTGAAACCATGCAAAACAGAACGAACCAAAATGAAAGAACAGGAAAACAAAACCGATTGAAAAACTTGAAACGGTGACGGTAGTGATTTAAATAAATAAGTTTTATGTTTTTATTTTTTACTTTTCATTTCGTTCGAATGTTTTAAGATTAGAATATGAGAGACAATGTTGGATTGATTCGTTGCTGTTTGCTACACCAAAATACGAAATTTGAAAAATTCAAATCTGAATCCAAATCCGAATGCAAATAACCTTTTAAACTGGTTGGATCTTAGAAATTGTTGAATAAATTTGCTAAAAATCACCTACGACAAAATATCATTGAACGTTGAACGTGTTTTCGCAAAATTCATAACGATCATTCTCTTTTTTCTTCTCTATGAAACCTTAAAATTTCATCTTAGACTAAATAAATATTATGATTATAATCATTTCAGCGAAATTCTAAATCAGATCACAAAAATTGTTAGAATTCAATTTTATGAATATTCATATTTTAAACTGTTGAAATTGTTATCATATTTATGATTGCTGTTCAAAGCGTGATTTTTAGCTTAAGGTCAAACGAAATTAATCGATTTGTAACTAAATATATATTTGAAAGATGATATGAGCATATTTCTCATCTTTTCCAAATATTCATATGTTACATTGTCTCAAAAATTATTTTTTTTTTCGTTTTTTATCTATCTACGTATTAACGAAATAAACCCGAATTTCCAACACTTGTTCCAGAATTCCCGATCGTTTCGTTCCTATTCATTTGGTATTTTGTGACCGGGATCGGCTGATTTATGTTGAAGTTCGTAATTGGTTTTAATTCCATTTCTTTGGCCATATTACGGATCTTTTTCAATGCCTCAGCTATTTCATCTTTGTGTTGCGTCGATAATTGAAGAGTTTCAAAGTAAACAAGCGCATGCGGGGTAAGTATTTTTGTGAATTCCCTTTTCATTAGACTAAAATAGTCGCGTCCAATGAAAATACCATCAAAAAACCCGTCAAATTTTACACAATTTGTCAAATTCCGAGAATCTTTTAGCGATAAATAAAAAATGCGAATTCGTTCGATACTTTGAAGTGGTTGATTGAATTGTTTTACTTCATCATCAGCCACCAAATTAGGAGCCGTTGATTCAATGATTGATTTTCCAAAGTCCAATACTGAACAACCCAATCTATGCCCTTTAAATATGATCGGATCGAATGGTTTTTGCTCCTGAATTTCATACATTATTTCAAAAATATTCCGTTCGCTGACATCGGTTGCACGAAAATCATTCTCACCATAATTCGATCTTAACATCCTTGGATCTGAACAATTCAAACCAAAAGCACAATATGGTCCATTCACAATATCACCGACAAACTGATTTCCATTCGGTTTATCCGGTCTTTCGATAATGAACGTTTTGTTTGTACACGATTGACGATATTCGGGAAACGCAAACGCAATGCCAGTTTCACGCCAATGTTTATATTCTTGATTGCAAATTTGGGCAGCTCCATGATCTTTTAATCTCATATGTAAATCCCAGTCATATGCACCCCAACGTACATCATATCTTATTTTCAAATGTTTTTGAATTCGCTGTGTCCAGAAAAAGTCCAACTGAAAATATTTCATTTTGTCACGCCAATAATCACAAATTTGTTCAATTGAATCGCGTTCAATGTATTTTAAATTCGTTAAATCGAATATGGGTTGCATTTGTTGATGGAATTGTTTGTCTGTAATACACTTGATGAAATGTTTTCCTTTGCTACAAATGTATTCCATTGATGAGGGCCGTATTTGGGCATTTCCATACACGTCCATGAATAAATGCGTTTTAGCCAGTGGTGACAGTAGTGTTGATGGTTCTAATGGAATTGCCGTCAATAGCATATGACGAGCTATTAATGATGGACATCCTTCAAATACGTAAAAATTAAATGAAATATTATGTAAATATGATTTGGATATTGTTTTTATTATATGACGCGGATCAGAACAACCAAAAAGTAAAATATTTAACATTTTTCCAGAATTATTGTCGAAATTGTCAATATGATTCTTGAATTCTTCATAGAAATCAATTGCTTCACTAAATCCCCAAAACATCTTCGATAATAATTTTTTTCAATTATTTAATTCACTTTGATTGAGGTTTATTTAATTTCACTTTTGTTACAGCGTTCTTTTTTTCCATTAATATGGTAATTTTATCGAACAAGCAGTTGCACATAGCAACGGAAATCGTTTATTTTCGAAACGTCGGTCACAATTAAGCGTTACTACTTTCAGAGCTTTAAAAAGCTGAATCAAAGCACTGATTTTTCGACTTTCTTCGATTATATTCTGGTTACTGGAGGATTGAACTTCTCAGATTAGTTAGCAAGCTCAAAGCATCTCAACCATTAGCTTTGTCGGAAATTTTTTCTTGAATTCCAGCCTTTGTAAGGTTTCATTGTTGACATCTGCCGCAAGTTAGGCAACCGATGTAAATAGTCCACAGTGCAAGTGAAACTTTCATGTGTCGATAATTTTGCGTTGAACACTAATAGTGGATGTGTTTTCCTGTGATATCATCACCATCAACAGAACTCGGAAACAAGACGAACTTGTTCAATCTCAATTATCTATCACCGTGAGAACAAATGCTAGAACAAAATTGAAATCAATATCACAGCGTAAATATATGCGAAATGATGCGACCGCAAAAGAATCAACGATTTTCAAAAAAAAAAAAAAACATAGAAACATATAAGTATGGTTAATGATTAACCTTCAAGTACATAACATGCAAAACAATTTGATGCATTGTTCGGGTGGAATAATACACCGGTACGGTTGTGAACAGAACGAAAAAAAAAAATTGTATCGATACAGTAGCCAATTGTTCGACTTCTGTGCCATAATAATATGCATGTACAATTTACAAACTGACAATTGTGTCATCGTTTCGACTGAAGTTTCTTTTTTCTTCACTTTTTGCCACTCATACACACGAGTCTTTAGACTATAAATTGATTGTTCTCAAAGCCGTCAATGAATTATTTTATCCTCCAAATGAGACCATCTGGTCATTTTTGCGACAAACAATATCATTTGTCACATTGTCTACATTCCAATTATTTGCATGAAACAAAAAAAAAAAAAATGGTCCTGAGAATTCAGTCATTGTTCCGTTTCGTATCAACTTTGGAAATTGTAGGTTAAAGGAATCGTCATAATGTGTAAGGTGGAAACAATGATATGTTTTTCTTTTTTCTTTTTTAATTTTAAACTTGTTCAAAATCGATGTCATAATTCTTAAACAGAACACCCAAATATGGCTACGGTACGAAATAACTGACCTTGCCGTTGTTTACACTCTGGCATGAAATGTTATTTTCGTTTCGAATTTCGCCAATTATATTATTATTACATAATATAAATACATATTTACAATCATTTCTACGTCATTCATATTGATGGACCGAAAATTGATATTGTTGTTTGAAATTGCAATTGATTGAGGCAATGGACTAATATTTCTTCTGCATCAACGAAACTACAATAGAATTTCTTGCGGCAACTTTTTGAATGTTTTTCCTTAACTTGACTCTCGTATCGGATCTTACTCACAGATTTTTATTGCAAACAACATCGGAAATTTCGTCACATGTCGATATCATATGATGTGAAAAATAATAATAACAAATTAAAATGATTTTATTCAAATCGATGCCAGGCTATAATTTCAATGAATGCATTAGATTATTATTTTTTTTTTTTTCAATACATATATATTCTAAACGTGCAAAACAGTTTAGTAGAAGCCACACACCACCTGCACTCTCGAGATGATCTCATCATTTTAGTAATTTGTAATCGGTTTTTTCATCCTCGGTCTCATTCAATCTGAAAAGTATTTAATTGTTAATGCTGCGAATTGTAGTTCCGAATTGATTTGTATTCAATGTTAGTAGCACTCTTAGCGCACACGCAAATACCTGGCTATTGACAACAAATTATTTGTGGAGCATATTTCAATTAATAATAAATTGTTTCGTTTCTGCTTTTTTTTTTTGTCATCTTATTTTTCATTTGCCACACTCTGCATAAAAGTATGATGTGGTTCGTTGTCATTTCTATTCAATTTCATTTTGTTTTTGGCATATGGTAACATACATGCGATGATTACTAATGAGATTCGTACGTAAAATGAATTTTAATTAAATTGTGATAACATTTTTATTGAAATGAAATACGAGCGTCAACCGATCTGTATCTGTCCCTTTTGCACCGCGGTTCAGTTCAGCATCTAGTGGCTACCGATAAAAAAAACATCAAGAATCTTAACCGTTTAATATATGTAATGAAAAAAGAAAGAAAAAAAACACCAAACAAGATCGGTCATTGTGTCTCAATATCGGCGCTATGTGAATCGATTGTGATATTGAATACTGTAATCCATTGTCCTCGATGAGGTTGTGCGGAGGCGCACTTCAGTAACACATCACATAATAAATAATATCTGTTTCAGAATATTTTTTACATATTTTTCTTTTCGTATATTTATTTCCATTTCTGAACTTCTTTTATATTGTACAGTTGTGTATGTGTATGTTGTCATTGTTTTCATTCAATTGAAGGCACAACATGTGCTCGCCAATTTATACACGGATTTTCGCCTTCATAGCAATTGAAGAATTTGTTTTTTTTTTTTTTAATTTTGCAATGTCGGGCAACATTGTTATTCGACATTCGGATTTGATTTTCAATATATCGATTCCTACGCACACACTAAATCGGATATCATCCAGTTTTGACATGTTTTCTGATGAATAGAATAGAATTCCAATTGAACAATCGCATTTACTCAGCTAGAGTTGGTGTTGGCCATCGAATGTTGGTCGATGCAAAACAAAAAGGGGGAAAAAAATGAGTTATTAATGATTTTTGTGAATCGGTGGACGGCGTATTTGGACAGGCGGCATTGATAGCCAAAATCAAACGAAATGTGAGCGCAAATTGTGATGACTAGCGAGTGCCGGTGCATCGACCTGTAAAATCATCACATGTGCACAAATACCGTGCTATGAAAAAGGGTCTGAAAACACGTTTATTTTTTTTTTTTTTTTTTTTTTTTATAAATTACAGTCCATCATTTGAGGGTTTTTTAAGCAGCAAATGTATGAATTATTTTAATCAAATTACAGTCCATCATTTGAGGGTTTTTTAAGCAGCAAATGTATGAATTATTTTAATCATCTAGTTTTCCTTTTGTTTAACCTAAAATTCACGAAAACGACACATGACGCCAAACATTAACAAACAACAACAACAACAACAAATAAAAATGGACAGAAATATGTATCATAATAATGAAACGCATCGCACATCGCGTTTGCATTGATAAATGATGTTTGAGCTTTTAAGTTGGCTCGCCAATAGCTATTATCTCTGAAAATGAAAAAAAAAAAGAGAAAAAGAAACCAAATTCCAAGTAATGCCAAAAGATCTAAATAGCAACAATGATCAAATGCTATACATATAATTTTCTACAAATGAGTATTTTATACCTCTTACTTCATGCACATTTTACATGGCATATTAATTAATGTTACAAAGAGCAATGCCAGTTTCTGCCTTTTTTCAAAACCGCATAGAAAGTAGCGCCATCTAATCCAATACTATTCTTATGGAGTTGTCAAAAAAAGGCAGAATTTCATATAAGTCTCCGGCATTGATCTTTTTTTTTTTTGAATTTTTTGTTCATACAAATAAACGCGTCTGTATTTTTTGAAATTTTTCAATTTGATACATTTAGTTCACATAATATGGATGGATTCGGTGCCTAATCGGTAATCACGGTTGCCTAATGAAACTCCTTTTTATCGTTCGTGTTTGTATGCTTTTTGATAAAACACAAACGAACCGTATTAAAGTTTTGCAAGGGGGTCATCAATGACTCATTAATTTTAATATTTAAATGGACATTGAAGAGATGGCAAATTAGTTATTTGAATAAAAAAAAAACCTAATCTTTTTGGATATTCGGTTATATGATTGAATCCAATAATAATAATTAATAATTCAATACACACTGCTTGCCTTTCCATAATGTATAAATAATGATATTTAAATTGTTATCAATTAAATCGCAAAAATGTCATTAAATGCACTTCACAAGTCAAACATTTCAAAAACTTCACAAATCAAATTTGCATTTTAATTATTCCATTTTTTCTGATACAATTAACATAAACAACGCTAAATACTACCAAATCTCAGTCCATTACCTAGAATTTGAACTGTATTCGAAATTATGATATTGGCAATGGCAGTGTAAGTTGCCAATTTGGACAATCATTTTCCCTTCCGTGAATTTTATAAAAATTCTGTATTTTGCACATTTCTAGATAATTGCGGGAGTCGTAAACAACAATAAAAGTCAACAATCAAATCTTTTTCACAAATGACTTCACTTCCGGAGAAAGAATACTGCATATTACGACAAATGAGTATGTATTTAATAGTTCTTGTTTGAACACGAAAAAAAAAAATGAAGAAAGGAAAGAACGAAAACAAATAAAATTCACCAAAAACCACAATTCAACGATTGGTGATTCAATTGTTTTCAGACGTAACGCCTATGCGTTCCTAGCAAATTTGTCATCATATTTCCATATCAATCAAATTAATTTTGATTTTATTGATGAAGACGATTCTCCAATTTTTTAACATTTAATTTATTTTGTCTGCTTCTGATAATTATATAACTCAGCATACAAAAATAGATTGTTTACTTCACATGCGTCGCAATATGATATGACATCCGAAC
Organism: Mayetiola destructor; assembly: GCA_000149185.1. Classification (NCBI taxonomy): domain Eukaryota; kingdom Metazoa; phylum Arthropoda; class Insecta; order Diptera; family Cecidomyiidae; genus Mayetiola; species Mayetiola destructor. The sequence continues at coordinate 1,183,940 of GL501541.1, forward strand.
AACAGAAAAATTTCAGAATCAAATAACGAACAAGAACAAAAGAACCATTCAAATTCATTGATTGTCAAAAGATTAAGTTCATATTTGTAAATTACATGATCAGCAGCAGCAGAAGCAGCAGCACAGTTGATCGATACAATGCCAATTTTGGTGGATAGGTAAATGATCCTATGTTTCGTTATGGCACAAAAACAAAAATCAAGTCACATGCAGAATTAATCCAAAAGATTCTACAAATGTTCCACCCACTGCTTCTGAATCAGAATTATCGTGAATTTGGTTTAATGGCTAATGCAAAAGTTTCCGGCTTAATAAAGTTAAGCGCGATATCGAACGCGATACAAACACTCAACAACAGTGGAAGAGAAAGAAGATAAAATAAAAACAAATGGTGTGTGTGTGTGTCTGTGTGTACAGTGTGCAATTAACGAATATAATATGAAATATGAATTTTGATTCGCACATTGAACTTGTTTGGTTTTCTTAGCGGCCCGTAGGCATGAAAATTATTTTCTTTTATTTCTTTTTTACCATTTTCGTTATTCAAATTTGATTTTATTACCAAATTGGTTAATATTTTGCACATTACTAATTGTTATATAACTGTTGGTTAGTGGTTACGTTCATTTTTGCGAATTTTCTTTTTTTTATATTCGCTCAAAATGCGTGCCGCGCGATTGACTTAAATGTGTACAATTCTAATTCCTGGTTGTTCATTAAAATGATGATTTATTCTTGAAAATCGGTGGCCGAAACAAACAAATCGAATGGTCAAATTAAAAATAAAAAATTAGGCAAAAAAAAAAGTCGGCTTAAATAAAGCTTTTCATATCGATCATTTGTCATGTTCAGCCATTCATTCAATTCGGTTCTTTAATTCATTCAATTGGTTCCGTCTTTTTTCTTCATTCATTGATCTACTATCTATTGAATTGGTGTAGCCGTGTCAGGTACTAGACCCAGCACCATTTCATATTTTTTTTTTTAATTATTTTTTTCTTTTTTGTTTTATTAACTTCCAGATACAATTCAATCGAATATGTGACTTGAGCCAATTATTTCGTGAAAAAATCATCAACCAGGCGTTCGGTTCTCTTCTTTCAATTTAAAGAAAGCAAAAAAAAAAAATGGTGCTGTTAATTAGTTTATTAAAGTCGATGATTCATTAGAATTGGAAAACAAATGGAGAAATAAACAACAACCAAAACAAACACACAATCCGAAATTAATACAAATAAATTTGCAACGCCTATTTGCTGGTCAGCAGCCTATTTAATGTTGGATCAATTTACTTAATTGAATATCTAATCGACTCCATATCAAGAATGGACACACACAAACACAAAAAAAGAAGGAGAAAAAACTAAATCTCGTGAAAAGTTCAATGAATTTAATCTCAATCAATGTGACAAATAAATCAGATCGAAAGCGCGAAATGGAATGATAAACGCAAACCGTGGGTGAATGTTTAGTATTTAGTTGCTAACGGAATTATTTTTCCCATTTAAAGATTGAAAATCGATTGCAAAAGAAAAAAACAAATAAAAAAGATTCTTTAAATTCATTCAATTAATCCCATACAAGAATAAACATTTAACCGAGTGCCGTTAGATGACTTTTCGCACATCTTTTTAACCAACGGTTAATTTGCCGATCGTTCAATACTATCTGGATGGATTGTTTATTTTACCATATTGGCAGTTTTAGAACTTTCCATAAAAGTTACTTTTATTATTCGTTGGCTCCTACAATGCCAATGTCTCATTCTGATGTCGATCATAAAATGCGTTAAATTGACGCATTCATTATTATGTTCAATGGACGAAAAACAATCTCCGTCATCTCTCTCTCGATTTCACAAATTGGAAAAATATTTCGTATACATTTTCCGGAATCTTGTGAACAATTAAAGTGGAAATGTTTCATCGCTTATGATTTATGGTCGATGTCATTTGTAATTTGACATTGTAATGTTTATTTGCTGTGTGAAATGTGTATTGGATTCACAGCCAATGACAAACACTCGAGACACTCGAGGCATGTACAACGCATTCGCTGAATTTGTTACAAATGCAAACAAATTTTTGTATTGTACATTTTTTTTATTTTTCGATGGTGATTTCATTCTTTTCTTTTTCGGTTGTTGCTTTCGATCGAAGCTATTTTGTTAGCGTATTCGCCAGCTATCCCGAATTCTTTGTCATAAATGGTAGCAGCTGGTTTCAAATATAAAATGTGTTTGCTCGAAAATACATTCAACAGAACCGAACATTCATCACTTTATTTCATTATTAATTTACATCTTCTTCTTTTTTTTCTCCGTATAATCAATCGGATGCTGTCACTTATGTTGACTGTTGATGCTCTTTTTGGTTTGTTATTGTTCTAAAAAAAAGAAAACGGTCGCTTCTTTTCTTTCCAACTGAATATACGTGCTGTATGCTTACACAGACCCATCAATGACTGATGTTGATAATAACATTTTATGAGTTCATCATTCAGTTTTGTAATTGTGGAAAGAGAAAACTGAAGGTGTGCCAAGCACTTGAACCATTTTTCGAATTCTTCTATTTACATTTTGTCTGTTCAACATCATTTGATTTATGAGTATTTGTACTTTGGGCTCAATTGATCCTCAACTCAATTGATAACATAATTCATATTCTGAGCTGAAGATCATTTCTTTGTGTCGTATTCCACAAAAATGCAAAATCTGGAAATTCCCATGAAGAGGAAACGAAATCAATTGAACTTGAATTTTTGTGACAAAAGTAACTGTTGACCACTGGCAACAATTCATTTGAAATTAATCGATTGGTATAAAGAACATCAATAAGCGAAACGTGTTCTTTGGGTGAACGCTAATTTTTTTTTTTTTGTCGCAATTACGTGACACTCATTCCGAAGTAGAATGTATAATATTAACATTGACTTGTGCCTTGTGCACAGTGAGAATTAGGTTTACTTTAAAGCCCATCATTTGTCTGTCATTATTATTATTATTGAAGAAGCCGAAATTGGAAACAATTGTCATGAATTAAAATTTAAAAAGTTTAAATACTAATTTGTGCTATTTGGCATTGCATTGCTTAGTGCCTAGTCACTAGACATGTACCCATCACATAAACAATATAAAATCGAGACTCATCATTGGCGAAAAATCCATTAAATGATCTATTCCGATCGAAATGTACGGATTTCGAGGTGAATAATGAATTAAATGAATTAGAAAATGAAATTGAAACGAACATTTTTATTTTTATTTGTTTTTTAAAATTACAAATTCCAAATTGAAATCAAATTCCATGACTTTTTGAAATACTCATTTTGTGTGTGATTTGTTTGCAATTGTGCTAATTGCTGAACAAATAAAACGAAATTCACGATACTTTGATGGAAAAAGGAGAGAAGAAAACAAAACAAAGAAAAATGACAACAATTTGGAAATGTCACATAAATTCTATAAAATGTATTGTTTGATTGTTCTTGCTTACTTAAAAATAATAATTCCATTTAATTACTTTATGCAATATACGTCCCCTTTGATTACCTGATCGAATTCCAATAGTCAATCGGCACCTCGTTGTGAGTATTAATTTTTTTTTTTTTTTTTCAACTGTGGAATGTGTGTTGCCGAGACTAATTTAAATTGCACCGAATCATTGCATTCGAATAAATCGAAACCATTTTTACTATTGCTGAAAATGGAATTGGAACGAGGAAAATTATTCCATGATACGGCCATTCGCATATAGAACTCGAATCTATCAGAAATGTCGAACACTTAAAGCAAAATAAAAAAAAAAAAATTGTCGTTGTCGTTCGATGGACGGCGATCGACGACCGACGACAAGGCTCACACAACCTACGATCACTGAAATTGTATAAACCTAAATACATCAGCATTGACATCGGTTTTGACTTCATCCATTCAGCATAGCATATATTCGGTCGATGAATTCACGTCTAGTCATAGCAATCGTTACATTTATTGCTTTAGTTTTTCTTCTTTTATTGCCCATCGATGTGTATTCAATAATAAACAGAAGAAATGAACTAAATTATTGTATTTGGTGTTCTGTATTCAATATTCAAGTAACACCCACATAGGCCAATATAAACAATTTAAAGATTTTTTTAACTTCATTTTATTCTCTATTTTTTTTTTTTTTTTTTTTTTTTTGAATCAATGCATGAAAATCATTTAATAACTTGAAATGTTTTCATGCAATTCGTTTTTTTTTTCGCTGTCTTTTTCAAATTGACCATTTAGTTGGGAATAATGCAAATAAATGGATAGAACCAATAAAAATGGCCACAAACGTAAATAACGCACTATTTGATGACAATAAATAAAATGAAATGGATAAAAATTTAAAAAAATTCACTTAAAGAAGAGGAAAATGTAAACAGTATTACAATAAAATGCTGGTGACGATAGAGAGACAGTTACAGCATCATATGTGGAAGGAAACGTTTCATTGACCGTCGATGGCGCATAATATTCATTTTGAAAATGTTCATGCTCAGATGCTAGACATGGTCAAGTCATTTGAGTTCATTTCGAATTCGGATGCCGTTGACACTGGCAAACGGCTAAAATAACAACATTTTACTCTTTTGTGAATAATGTTTAATTTGATTAAACTTCTTTTTTTTTTTATGAAAGTGCATTTTGGTGATCGTATCTAATGTGCGTTTTGAAATCAAAACCACATTCAAAACACGTGAAAAAGACTTTTTCCATAGTCAACCGTCAACATCATTCACAAATCGATGAATAACCACAATTTTGGTTGTTGTTTTTTTATTAATGTTCAAATATGTATGTATGTATTTATGCACGCTGCCAAAAGAAAAAAATAAAAATAAAAAAAAACCATATCGTTGATTTGGCTGAGTCGCTGAATATGGATATTGAGCATGAATCAGTGGTGAGCGATTTAATCAGTGTGTGCAAAGCCAAAAACAGTTGATTTTTCATGTTGCACGGTGTGGGAACAGAGTGAGTTTGGTCTCTTTCGTGCACGTTCATACTCACTACTCACAACTCAAAACTCAAAACTCACAACTCACATAGTTTGGATAGCATTGGAATGAGTTTGAAATGAACTGTTGAATGAAATGAGAAACGCTTTAAACGTGAAGTCAACATATACACGATACACGCGCACTATTTTTGAATACTTTACAGTTTAGGCTGCTTCGAGAGATAAACAACAAACAAATTATTTGCAATTCAGTGGCATTAGCGCCATCAACGAAATAAGACGTGAAACAACGATTAGCCGCTCAGTTCCGTTTAATCTTCGTTTTGTTTTTGTTTTTCTTTGTTTTTTTTTTGAGAAATATATTTTTTGTTTATAAACACGACGATTCGATTCTGTGTGATTCGTTACAATCATTGTTGTGATTCTGTCATTTATGAATAAATATACATATAATTCATTGCATTTGTGCATTAAATATTTTTTCAAAAATCAAATAAATAAAAGAGCAAAAAAGCGCCAAATTATTTTTATTAGCGACAAAAATATTAATCCGAAATTCATGTGACAGGATTGGTGATTAGAGTCATCTCCATTGAACATTAATAGCTAATGTTTTTTTTTGTTTTGTTTCGTCTTTTATTTTAGTGAATTCAAACGGGCTTCGAATACGTCAAACAATCCAATCAAATCCATTAAGAATTTTTCGATTCGATAAATCTCGAATGCATTAAAAATAAAGAGAGACGATTAAAGATTGTGTTGACCGGCTTAAAATGTAATCAGAAAGAAAAAAAAACAACGCAACCGATTACGTTTTCATAAATAGATATGCCACTTTGGCCGCAACACACATTTTAGTTAATTTTTAACGACAAAAAATAGTAAAATTGAAAACCAAGTGCATATGCAGTACGTATACCGGTCACAAGCACATCATTTCACCGCGACAATTCGAACGATACCAAAGAGAGCTCGAGAAGGTTTTCTTCTCCTTACACGGACAAAAGAAAAATTAATAATAAAGAGAAGAAAAAATAACTATAGTATATATATATATAATAAACGAGACCTGCACCACACAAATTCATCAACCAAAATGAACCAAAAAGGTTTTTATCTGGAATCGATTATTTTGTTGGTAAGTTCAAAAAAGCGCATACATACCGAACTGTTGATTTATCGTTTATTTATTTTTGCTGCTGTTGTTGTAATAATATTTAAGAAATGGTTCAGTTTGGAACATTGTACAGTGTACAGTGTACACTAAGGTAAAAGTGAAGAAATGTTTAAACATCAACCAATTGTATATCTTGTAAAATGTGAAACTGAAAGAGAAATGTTCAAATTAATATTATGCGACGATTTTTCGATGTTCAATCAATGTGTAAATTAAAAAGAAAAAAGAGAAGAAAAAAAAAGGGAATGAAAAGGAAATATATTCCACTAAATCTGAATCTGATACAAATAACAACATTTTTGTACTGGCCACAAAACATTCGACAGAGACAGACAAAATAATTGCCAAAAGAAATGGAACCGAAGAGAAGAAGAAAAAAATGACAAGATTTACGTGAAAATCAATTTGAATGGGCACGAAGAATGCTAAGATCGTATAGCAGTTGAGATTAATTGAATGTTTTACAGACATATTATGATTGTTGTTAATCCATTCGGTAAATTATATACGTTATACATTTCCTATAATCCGGGCTCTGCTCTCACCACCACAAACATTACAAACATTCAAATGAGTATTATTATTATTATTATTATATATGATATGATGGGCTGAGAGTGAAACGATGCAGAGCACAAACAGAGAAAGGATTTGTATTAAGAAAATTAAACCACAAAATGTGTAGCATTGTGCACATGGTGGTTTGTAGTTTGATGACAACGGTAATTATGTTCGAAGACAAAAAAAACAAAAAAAAATAGCGAATAAACAAAAAATCATATTATGTATGCTCCTTAATGTTGACCATTGTGCATGGCAAATTTTGCACAAATTGCGAGAAAAAAAAACCGAGTCAAAGATATCGCAAAATTACGATTTTAGCGAATTAATGTTGTCATCAATATAAAATATATTTGGAAGGGGCTCGATTTTATTGGCCCCAGCGTCGATTTTATCGAAATGCATTCAATTTTATGTTTGGTTTTTTCTCATTCAATGCTCAAATTTCGTGTTACTTCAACATAGATAATTGAATCGATAAGAAGGGATTGAAAAAAAAAAAAACCATCTGCGCACATTAAACGCAATGATTGATGAGGATCGAGAACTTATGAACGGCTTAAATGAAATACAGATCATTTCTGTTCGTTTTGGCTGACAAAGTGCCGTACACCAAATTTGCCATCTGCACATCAATTCATTTCCAGAAACTTGAAATTCAGATGAAAGAAGTATTTGCGACCAAAGCATTCAACATGCAATCCAAACATGTATGATGATTTTCTTTGTTTGGCGTTTTCCATTTCATGCAATTGCAAGTCAAACACGAACTGAATGAATCACTTAACAGAATGAAAAAAAAAAATATCAACATCAAATCACGATGCTAAAAAATTGCATATAACATCAAGTATGCGGATACTTGAAGTGTAGGACTGCACAAACTAACACCGCATAAAAAACTCATTTATTTTAAGTTGTTTTGAAAAAAAAATATTTCATTTTATTTCCATTCTGTCGTTGTTGGTTGAGTTTTGTGTGACTAAACCACAAAATTTCAAGAAAAAAAAAAACACTTCTCTTTTCATTCCGATGCCATAGTTGGAATTGGCTGGCTGAATGACTGAACTGAATGTACAAAGGCAAATAAAACACACAAGCCTCAAGTGAATTCATTTAAATATGCGAGTTAAAAAAATGATACAACATTCGACAATTGTATATTTTATGTTATTTGCTTTTCATCCGGTTTTCCCGTTGTCGAACGATGAATGTTGAATTTGATTTTGTAATATGTTAACGGTGAATTGTCTAATAGATAGACATGGTTAGATGTTGATTTCGTTTATACATTTCTTCTTTTCTCACTCTCATTCAGTCAGTTTAGCTTCTAATTTTCATCTGTCAGAATTCTGACCGGAAAATACCTTACACAACAGAAATGACTGTTGTCACTTTCTGAGGTGCAAATTGCCATAAATGCTTTATGATAACATATGAAAGTAACGTTCATTGTTTTGCGGTGTAAATTGGAAATTTCGTCAAAGACACTACTTATTGAATTGTTCTAAAGGGTTGAATGGTGATTTGAACATGATTCGTGCACATATTTCAAGGTGAAATTATAAATTATTATTCGGTACTTTATTTCAATTCAAAACTATAAACAAAGAAGAATAAATACTGTCAAAACATGACAAAAACAAAATAATAATTGATATTGATACTTGTGTCAACTGTTGATGGGTGATTTAGGATGTGGGGTGGGGGGGTGGAAGTAGGAATGATGCCATTTATGTGCGTACATATCGTACATAAAATTTGAATAAAAAAAATTATAATTTTGCTTTTTTTTTTTATTCATTCGGATTTTCGTATCCCTTACGTATTTTGAATCATTGATATTCTATGCGTATGCACATTGTCATGCGTACAACAAAAAAATACAAAAAAAAATGACTACAGACAAAGAGAAACAAGCACAACAAAATATAAAAAAAATATTAATCTCAGCTCAATAAATATCAAGTTTTGTACGTCAAATACGATTAAATAAGCCACGGTCCAAATAATGGTAAATGGTAATGATATTGTCACATTAATTCATTCTGAATTGTACGCATAAATATTTTCTAATATTGACTTTCAATGGGAATTCAAACGAATTGTTTGATTGGTTTTGAACGGCAAGGTCATCGCAGCCGACATCGTTTTTAACAATAATCTTATTTTTGAATTACAATAGAACGTAACATTTCTATTTTCAATGGGCATACAATTTATTTATTTATTTATTTATTTATTATTTCAAAAAAATTTCAATGTTTTTCTTCCTCTTCTTTTTCGTCATTCCCCTGAATGGCTGGCGTTTTGTTGCCGATTGACATTCTTAACATTTATTTCAACATTTGTACTTCTTTCATTAAAATACAAAAAAAAATTGTAAAAATTAAATTGGCAATGCGATATTCCGGATCCACCGATAATTTTCATAAAATTTTCCATCAATTATTATTATCTTTTTTTCGTTCATGAATGGACATGTGTGTGTTTCGCAGAATTCGAAGGGAACATACCGTTTATTTACTATTAAAATAGCTTAACGAAAAAAATCCATCTCATCTGACGGTTAATCATAAATTGACATTATGCAATGGCAAACTGTGGATCTGTGTGTCTGTGCATCATCATTTGATGCGTTCATTTTCTAAACAATTTTCCACGTTGAACGTTGTTCATTTTCCATTTCGTTGAGCATTTTAATGTTTGAATTGAAAACCAACATAGACCAAAAAAAAACAAACAAAACAAAACAAAACAAATATATGAAATAAATTAAGCCGGCAAACTGCAATAATTGTAGCCACTGTTGTTATGCATTGCATTTGCGATAGTATTCATATCCGGCGTATATTTGACGTAATTGTTTATTATTATTATCATTATTTTTTCAAATGCAGCAATGAGTGTTGCGTTTATCAGGCGATTTTAAGATCATTTTAATGAATAATTTTTCGTTCGCATTTTTTCACCGTTAGCATTTATCATGTTTTACATTTCACTTGTTTGTGAGGCTTTGAGATGTTAACGACGTTACTTATACCTTAAATTGGCTCTTGTTAAAGATTATAATGGACAGAGAGAAAAATGTTTACTCTTATTAGACAGAAGCGTTTGCAGCTGAGGAGATGTTTATTTAATGAAAGAACTGTTAATACAAACATTTTGAAGTTCTAGTTTCTGTTGTATTTTAGTTTAAAGATTCGGATAAATTCATATATTCGACTTCGACCATGTGCTATGTGATACACCAAAAATATCATGCAAGCGTACACAACGCATTATCATCCGTATATGGCAATTTCATCTTCTTCTTCTTCTTGTGCTCGATTATGCAATTATTCATTTTCGTTTGTCGTTCACACATGCTATCCAAAAGCAACCGAAATTGTTTGTCTTCGAATCCAAAATAATGTGATTTTCTCTTCGGAACTGTTGAGACAATATCATGAACAATTTAAACATATGTGAATGTGATCGATGATCACCATTTATGGTTGAAAAAAAAAAAAAAAAACAATCTTTCCAGAAACCAAATCAAAATTTGACAAAAGAAAGCAACAGCAGCAAGAGATGAAAAACACCAAATTATGAATCCAGTGACAATGCACCAGACTGAAATCGAATATAGGATCACCATGATCGTTGACCATTTACACTTTTATTCTTCATTAGTAAAACTCTCAATTTCATTGAATCGAATCAATTTAATCAAACGTTGATGGAACTACATAATTATATATTTGTGTCATGATTGAACCAGAAGATGGAATTCATTTTATCAATCATATATGTTTGATGTTCGAATACGCCAACAAATTTAAAATTATGGACTTAAAATCACGTTGAAGATGTTGAATTTGTTATGCAGGTCAAGCATACGAATATATCAATTATTAATAAGTTACCATTCCATTTATGATGTGATGTGACGTTGTTTGCTTGGAGTTTTGTTTTTTTGTTTTTTTTTGTTGTTGTTGTTAATTTGTGCCTCGACCATGCGGTCGTTGTTGTCATTTCAATAGTCGTTCAATAATAAAATAATATTGAATGGGCACGATATTCGAATGAAAGAGTTGAATGAGCGACGAAACTCACCGGCGAAAGAGAAATGTATAAAAACAGAACGAAAAAATGAAGCAGAACAACAATCACATACTCACAGTTCACAGATCCGATCGACATGGAGCATGGAAAAAGGTCAAATAGTGTACAGATAAATGTTTAAATACGAAAAAAAACCAAAAACTGTTCGCAAAAAAAGGCACTTTCCCTTTCTTAGTTTTGAATGATTTGGCGAATGCCAGCCGATCCGTTCATACTCATTTCGTCCCTTGCTGTATAGTTCAAGTATGTATATAAAATTTGAGGCCGAATTGGTCGATGATTTCATTGTGATTGATTTTTGTTTTCGATTGATACAATTTTCAATCATGGTTTTCATACGTGTCGGGTTGGTTAAACTATCGACAGTGGTTAAATTGGTATTCGGTATATTGGTAGTAATTTTTAATTAAATAATAAATGTTTTGAAATGTCAGCTCATCATTTCATTGAAAACATATACATATGTGTCGTGCATATTGTCAATTTGCCAAAAATGTGATGAATTCATTCGGATTGAACTCATACCAACAAATGATATTTGTTATTTGTTTGAAACGAATTTTATGATGCCATTTAAAATCGACAAATGACACGGTGTACATTGAACGGCTTAATTCCAATCAAATGCACACGTGCACTGAATTCCGACACTGAATATTCAACAAATGATTGAATATAATCTATTTCCTCCATCTGATGGATGGTTCAATGTTGCAGTTTCACTTTCATTGTCATGGAAGAAAATTCTACA
>GL501541.1:1196055-1207998 GCA_000149185.1 Mayetiola destructor
AAAAAAAATCTACATATATATATATATTTTAATAAAGTCTTGCTTCGAATGATTGATGGATGAAAGGCGGGAAGGAAAAAAGATAGAGAAAAAGAAAGAGAGGCAAAATTTCGCACACAGATAACCGTGTACGCCTTGCAAGACGGATGGATTTTAGTAGCTATTTATAAATATTATACATAGTATTCGGTGATTAAGATATTATCAAAACAAGAGCACATGGATGCATTCAAGCGCTCATCAGTTTATGTAATCTTCAATCGCATTTGGTTCTTTCATTCGAATGCCAAACATGCGGATGGTGCAAATGCTTAAATACGAAAAGAAAAAAATAATGAAAAGAAAAACACTTCAGGTGCCTATTGATGTTTTTTGCCTATCCAGCTTTAGAAATTTGTAAGCAAACAATCATTAGTTAATGGTAATTATAATTTATTTATTTTTTTTGTGTGTTTGGAATGCAAAAATATTCGAAGAAAAATTATAATAATCCATTTTTTGTTTCGAAATAATAAAAATGGTCGCATAACAATCTAATTATCTGCATGGAATAATGTTAAATATGGTCTCATCGTTCTCAACAGCTCGGTGCTCATGAATCTATTTTCACACATTGTCACACGATACATTCGATAGTTTTTAAATTTAAATTTGCGATTTTGTTTCATTCATAATTTTGTGTTTAGTTGATTTAAATCGTCCGATTATGTTGAACAAATCGAAACTGACTACGACTTAATGACGTGATGATGCCACAATCAAATATCAAATGCTGTTATGCATGAATAATAATAAAACATGGATGTTAAACATCATTTATTTGATAATATCGGTGTTTTTTTTCTTTCATATATTATGTGCATTGTGCATTTGTGCATTTGTGTATTTATTTGATAATTATTGATTTTTGTAGAAAGAGTGGTGCCGTTTGAATTGGTTATTGGTTATCGGTTATCGGATATCGGCTAACGGCCATCGGTGAATGCATTTCGTCGGAACTATTATGGAAGGAAAAAAAAAATGAGAAGAGGAAAAGAAAACCAAAATGAATGATTTTTTTTTTTTTAAATTCAAATATGCAAATATTCGAATGAATAATTCATTAATTTCGTTTTAAGCATGATTATCATTTGTAAACCTTTATCACCGCATTCACCGATTGTTTGATAGAACCAGCGGTTTCATTTTAATTTATTTGAAATCGAAAGTGTTCGATAAAAACAAAAAGTGTAAAACACCTTCAGCTGCAGGCAAACAATACCGATGGCATAAATAAACAATGCATATAACACCTTGAACTTACCGTTTACTGTTTACCGCTACTCAAAATATGTTCGGTATGCAACGTGAGCCATGAAAATCAATTTTATTACCGTTCAATGTTGCATCGTTTGAATATCGTTATAGTCGATATTGTGTTCCACTTTGTTTGAATCTTTTCACATATTTCAACACATTTTCACAAGCATCAATTCGTGATTAGCACCTATTCATGCTATTTTTTAACCGTTCCGATGATCATACCAATCAATTGCTGTATCGAGTATTTCATTGGTAATTTGAAGCCAGTCATGAATTCCGCCATTCTGATTTTTTACGTTGGCAGTTAAATATTATTGTTATTTAATTACATGTTTGGTTTCATGATGTTCGGCAAGCTAAGGAATTTGGCAAAGGAAAAGGAGGAGGAAAATATTGCAGGGAAATTCATTTGCATTTCAGTTTTCTTTTTCCATTGGATTCGATAACAGAAATATTATTTTTTCAGACTTTCTGCGAACTTATTCGATAACTGTTGCCCATAAAATACTAATGCAATGCGGCCAATCTTTTTCCAATCCGATTGATTAAATTGACGCAACCGAGGGAAAAAACTTACCCCTTTACATCATCCGTCCATCCATCCGGAACGGTATCGCACTAATTGTTCTCAAGAAAACAACCAACGAGATAGGAAAGAAGGTGATGAAAAAACTGAATTATCCGGTCATGTATTTGGTTATGTTGTAATTGAGCTTATTTTCGTAGCAATAGTTAGAAGAAAAAAAAAGCAAATCGGCTGATGACCCTTTGCCGGCTTTAAGCAATCAAATGTGAAACATGAATGATGAAAAACTGAACACTAAACATTGAATTCGATAGCAAAAAACACAATGAACAAACAAAAACGCGAATAATTGTCAATTAACGCATGTGATCATCAAAAACAATTGGCCTAACCACGCACATTGATACCGTCTAAGTAAATTGAGAAAATTGTGAGAAGCATATAGCACATTAGACTCACATTGTCAGTACCGACTATATTTCGCATTTATTTCATAATAATCAGCAGCCGATGTTCCAGCCGAGTTCATTTCCCCAATTTCATTCGAAGCATATATATTAAACTGGCCATTTTTACATTGCTCATTTCACTCTCGCATATTTACCTAGTTCCTAGTTCCAGAAGCGAAAAAAACAAACAAACATAAATGCTGTTGCATTGCTTGATGATAGATGAAATGAAGCGCGATTTTAACGCAAATTAATTCAGTTTTTCTTTTTATAGAAAATAAAAAAGAAGAAAAACGTTTCTGCTTTTTTCGATTTTATTATTTATTCGCATCATTTCTGAACTTGGCTCGGCACGCAAAAACAATAGACAAAATCAACATTGAAAGAAAAACCTTAACAAATTAGTTGAACAGTTCATTGTTGTTTTTTGTTTGACACTGATTTTTTATTGTTTACTTTTGTCACTTCGCTAATAATAATTTTCGAAAGACAAACAATGAATTGAAATTGATACCGTAGCTAACGCATGCGTTTATGAATAGTTTTGTTGGATTTTTTATTTTTCCTTTTCTTTATCTACTGGTTTGTGGTGTACTATGTTTCGTGCATTACGATTACTGTTAAAAACACAAAGTAACACAAAAAATGTTTGCTCGACTGCACACAATTGAAAATTAAATTTTAATTATTTAACATAATGGGATATTTGTCTATATGATCGTTATCGTTAAACACTATCATTTTCTAATCCAGTTGGCTGTCAGCTCTACATCGACTCTGCATAACTGTTCCCTTTCATCAACAATGTAATTGCATCCCTTTCAATTTTTTGTTCATCTTTCCAATTAAATTGACAAACGTTCAAAAAAGCGAAATTAATTTCCAAATCAAATTAAACAGTGCTTTTGTTAACCTTCATTTAACGGTAATGTTGTCGTTTGTTCCTAGACCTTCCGATGATATACTAGTAATTGCATTGACGTGTCTATTTTAATCATTTGAGTCATTAACAACACCGTTCTGGATGAGTATTCAGTGACCTGTCGAATAGTTGACGGCGGAAATAAGTTGACTTCCAAAAATTAATACAAAATTATTCACTTCTTGTGATGGCAACATATTACCATCAGACGATGGAAAAGGAAATAAATAGAATAAGCCATGAATGATGGCATGGTCAACTGAACGCAGACTGCACACATATATTTTAAGATCGTATATGCAAATGATGCCAAAGTTGGTGTTTTGTGAAAAATTAAACGACACACATTTTGTCATGGTCTATGACTACTATGATTCCATAGCAACAAGTTCAGATCATTTTTCGAGCACAGCATATTAATCAAGGTTGCATTCATGAATTCATGAATTGCAATGGTTGAAATAGGCGATGGCAGCTAAAATGGCATTCATTACGATTGCGGATAAATGCTTAACGATTTGACACATTTCATATTAAATAAAAAGATCATAAATGAAATGAATGGTTGGAAACAACGCGATTATCTCCAAAACAAATTATTCAATTCGTATACTGATCATAATCTAGATGTTTATCTAAATATTAAGAAATAGCCAAACGGATGGGGATTTGTTTTGCCTGTTGCACACTGGCTCCACACCGCTCACATATTACTCCAGGCATTTGATGATTTGAAGCACATTTGACAAATAAATACAATCATTTCTTCTCTTTCTCCATCTAAATAGAATTTGACTATCGTTTCATTTATTTCACATCTTTTGTGATACATTAGTTTACATTTTTAATAAAATATAAGATCAAGCACCAATCTGGGCACCAATCATGGTAACGCAACGAATTGAGTTTATTGTAACTATTAAGCTATTTTCCTGGTTATTTTTGTTTGGCTCATGCATTATAATGAAATGTCACTCAATTCCAATGTCACGAACCTTTAAACTCTTTATTATTGACACATTATATGCTTTTGTTTGTTTATTTATGAAATTGGTTTATTCATTGTTCGAATTTGAATTCGTGAACTAGAGCCGATTGGCCGAAAATCAATTGAACTAAATAAAAAAATATGTATGTAGTGTTTGATGGTTTTGTTGTGGATGGTGTTGATTATTTGTATTTGATTTTTGCCTTGGAGCCAACAATGAATCATTTTCCATGCAATAAACTGACTTTCAGTTAAAATGTCATATTTTGACGTATGAACAATTAATTGCATTCGAACCCGTATAGCGAAAGGTTGAAAAACAAAAAACGCGGTTTTATGAGCACACATGACAGATGCAAACAATAGCAATTAATCATTTTTATTTTTGAGCCCAATCGGCGATCACTGATTGAACTGGATAAATCAATTTATTATTTTTGGGAATCTATTTATTTGAATAACGACTTAAACCGTCGTCACTTGACTGACCTTCGATACGAAAAAAAAAGACAAGAAAATGTTCAAAACTGTTGCAGCTTCCATTCGAAATGATCAATTAGTTTGTGATTGTCTGAAATGATGTAAACAATAGACAAACGCATCGCAACACACATCACAATAAATGAATTCAATTCATTTCGATGCAGGCCAAACTTCATTCGTAACAAGCCACAACATGAACTTGATCTAAATATTTTACCTAATACTCAAATCAAACACCCAGATGATGACATCGTAAATTGACGAAAATGATCATAGTGCCGCAAACCAAAAATAAACAACCGTGCGAATTGAATTTACCAAACAATGCATAATTAGAAAAAGAAAAAAAATTTAACATGAATATCATAGGCCAATGTTCAGGCGTTTCATTTCGAGAATGGAAAACCAAGGGAAGTGAACGAATGAGAAACAAAAAAAAACAACTGCTGAATGTAATGTTGATGGTTCCGAATGTAATTTAGTGCAGTGACTGCTCAATTTCAACGGGTCATAATAATTAGAGGGGGCAGTTTGGTCAAACATTTCGTCAGAACATCAAAATCTCTATTGTATGTTAGCACCGTCAAAAATGCTTTACCATTTTTGCATGGGCAGAAAAATAGTTTTGGCGATTTTTTTTTTTTTCGTGAACCCAAGCAATTTGATGATGATGACATACAACAACAGCTAAATATTGGATACGAAGAAATTTTGTACGCATTTCATTTCCTAAGCTTTCATTCCAATGATATTACGAAACACGAAATAATGATTTTTTATTTATTTATAAGGGAATAATCCTGAACACGAAATGCATAATTTTTTTTCTATTTTTTTTTTTCGTAAAGCTGTGGACAACAAGCGCTCACAGTTACTGTGAGTCAAAGGTTGTATATAGATCAGATCGGATCAGATCCGATTCATGTTTAAATGCGGGAATGCTAAAATAAACATTTAATGCAAATCATTTGATTTCCAAAAGAAAAGCAAATAAAATAAATCGAACAATGTTCAAAGAAAAACAAAGAGCTTATTATAATAATTCGATTATTATCTATTGACTATGTTCACATAAATGTGCAATTTTGATGAAATTCAACCACATGAAATGGATCAAATAGGTAAGCCTTTGTGTTTGAGTCAGGAGTCCCGACTCGGGCCCAAATATACTTTGCTAACAAAGCAACCAATTTTGATTCCATAAATTGAAAAATTCATATGAAAGCATCTAACCTCAACTTAGCTTCATTGTTTTTGTTTTCTAAGTTTTCACTTACGATTTCATGGCTTTTGGTAAATCAATTTCATTCGTGAACGCAACAATAAAATTGGTAAAACCTCGAGATTGACGTCAACAAAATGTCGCAGTCACGAATGACCGCAATATCTATTACGCTACCGACAGCCGACAAATTAAATATTTTTTGATATATTTGCACATTGAAATTATGAAAAGAAAATTAAAATTAAAAATGATGGTTCGAGAGTGAACACCATGTAAGTGCCCCAATGTTTCATGCCCATTGTTAAGGTGTTTGATGAATTATTATAACTTATTATTTATGCCAAAAAATTATTTGTAACTGTAAATTTGTGATGAATACTGTTCGCCGCGGCTAGAATAATACATAAAACATCTCACAGCACGTGTGACAAACCAGAAAATCAATCAATAGAAATGATCAATTTCAATTTACATTCTCAAATCGAACAGGGGAAAAAGCTGGAAATGGATTCACTTTTCAATTTGAATTGTTCATGGTCAGAGGTGTAAAAAGATTTCGAGAATGTGAAACAAATTGAAAACGTTGTCACCATCAATTGAAATGAATGAAAAAAGAAAGAAAAAAAAAGAATAAAAGTCCAACAACCAATTGAACAATTAATGTGTTGAAGATGTTCAAAGATGTTGCAGACGTACTCATGTCTCGTTAAATAGCATACAAGCTTCACGACGATTGCTACCTATTTCACTGATGTGTCGCTCCGTTTTTGCATTCGCTATTTGTTGTCGTTGCTTCGCGTTTTTCTTTTTTAACTTTTCGTTTTCATTTTCTTCTCTATTCATTTGCTTTAATCATTTTCATTATGCAATAAATTGGTCGATGGTGACGTGATGGTGTTCATCATAGTGAACGAGAATTCATTGATCTTTTTTGGCGGGCGTTAGATACTGTTAATTCATCCGTTTCAATTGTTAACAATTGCGAAAGTTGTCGACAAACGACAATCTTCAGCATATTGTCTCTCTTTTTTCGTCTCCTTCTTGTTCCAAAGATGCAGGCTATTGAATAAATTGATAAGTGAATTTAATGCTCGGCAATTTGTTTGAATTAAAATTGATCGTTTGTTTGATTTCCTTTTTTTTTTTCTTTTTCATCCAACTTTTTGTATATAAAATAAAATTGTTTGTTCAAAACAATTCATTGTTTGCATCATATCAAAAGCCGAGGATTTAATTTAAACGACAGCAAAAAATATGCTTAACAATGTTAAATGAAAACAAGTTGCTATTAAAGTAGCAATGACAAATATTCGATTCGATCATCAATTATCGCGTATTACCGCACCAAATCAAATAAATGAAATAAATATATGTTTAATGGATATTGACTACATGGCTACACAATCCGACCGGTAAACGGATGCCAAAAACATCAATTGAAATACATTTTCAAATGAATTTAATTGTAAATTACTTCGATATGCGATTTTATCGAACATGCGTCGACGTTTTCAATAATAAAAATAACATTTTTATTGTTTACAATTTCCAAGTGAACGGATTGGCATGCAAAATTACGACAACTCTTTGTCAATAAAATTCAACCGGATCGATTTGTGTGATGCCGTTGAACGTTGATCAATGAACAGCAAACAATGATAATGATGACGCCAAAAGAAGCTACAAATCAAATCAATATTGTTGGAATGGTGTAAATAACATTGTGCATTGCATTTTACAACGGTTCAACAACGTCTGTTTTATTTGCCATTTGAAAAAGAAAAGAAAAAAATCGAAAAATATTTCACTGTCAATTTCATCTGTGATATAAACATCGATGACACTAAACTTGATTTTGCAACACCATTCTTCGGTAATTTCTTCTCTTTTTTTCTTGCATTCATTTGTTGCATTCAATTACGCGCCACTTGTCGATTGTCATTGATTTCTGTAAATAGCCGAACGCGGTTCAGCTTAGGCCATGCACCATTTGACATCATGATAATGATTTATAAATTTTCCTCCCCATGAAATAACAAGTTTTCATACCACAAATGGATTTTCCTGTATTTTTTCCAATGAATATTTCGGCAAACCGATGATGAAAACTCTTTTCGCTAACAAAAATTTTATGCATTTACTGTAAACCATTTGAATTGCGGTTGTATTTCAAATAACATGGACAATTTATGATCTGCATCGTTACCTTGAACCAAAATTCTAAAAAAAACCTTTCTTTTTCAATGAGTCCAGCGTCGAATTTGCGTCCCACACAATATCTTCGGTAGCCATGCGAATAAGCTTGAATTTCCAAAGCAACCAACCAAAGTATAGATGTTTTTTTGTTTATCAAAATTGCATGACACAAAAAGAACTGAAATTCCCACAAAAAAGACCATTAAAAATCATTTCTTAATATGGAAATTGGCAATTTCTTTTTCCCTCAATCCCGTCTACCATTTTCTAAAAAAAAAAAAAAACAAAAAACTTCATTTCGTAATTCACATATATTCAAAATCGAGCAGTAGTGAATTTTTGTCAATCGGACTGCAAATGTTTTAAGTGTTATGGTTTTACGTTACGATCAGATTACCACACCATCCATTCGATTCTCTTACCTGACCAAATGAAACAAAATGATTCGTTGGCGATCTCAAGCTGGTTTTCTCGTACAATTTTTTGTCAAACAATTTATTAATTATTCATTCATTTGATAGAATCCAGAATACAATCGAATAACGTTGAGCGTTGCCGATTGATAAAAATCAGTAAAATGACATTGCTCTGATTGGTTCATTGTCTCTTTGCACATTTATTAATAAATAGATATGTATAATGCATTGTATGTGGGTTCGCCGTCACATATGCGCGCTTCATTTTGTATTTCATTAGCGCGAACTGAGTTTGTTCGAATTATAAACATTATGACGAAATCATTAAGCCATCCAAACAAATCAAATGCAACCGAAATTATAATTATTGTTGATTGTTACAGGCTTGTTGGGGTTTGGTTTGTTTTTTTCTTTGTGCGGAACATTTATAATTATAATTTATGGTAAATAGTGAATAGAGTAAATAAATTATTCGGTGATTTGAAAACAGTGTGTCCAAACGACCAAACAAATAAATTATATTGGATGAACAACTCAAGCAGGCTACCATTTCAAATGATATTTTCTTCCACAAAATAAAACCAAAATCGCATAAAATACATACAAACAAACGTAATAGGAAAGTGCAACTTTTGCTCTATTTGCTGTTAGTTTTCTATTACTAGACCCGTTATGTGTCGGAATCTTTTTGTTTTATTATATTTATTTTGAGTTTTGTTTGGTTTTGCTTTTTAAGATGCGAGCGCACAACAAATCAACAAAATGAAAAAATCGAACTATGCCGTTATTACGTACCTGTTTTTCAGTTGTTTTTTTTTTCATACAAATTTTATTCGAATATACGAAAATGTTGTGGTCGCACAGTATACGATCAATTAGCTGTTTATAAATAATCGATGAAAATTAAAAATGTTGAGGATCAAATTGAACGAACGAACGCACGAAAATGCAACGGCGCAAAAAAAAAACAAACAAAACAAAACGTTTGATCGAAATTATTCACCTATAAAAAACTGAAAATAAATTCATTTATAAATAATGCATTAGATCAATTCCCTAATTACATGCATTGTTTAAGTAGCAGTTTTGCTTCTGTAAATTTCATGAATCCATAATTACTCGATTGAATTAAAAAAAAATTATAAATTTTTATTTCTTCTTGATTTTTTTTTTTCTATCTTTTCTCATTGGCAGTTTTTCATTGGCAAAATCGAAGCTGATTGGGGTTCAGCGGACAGTAGTCAATATCATATACAAACCGATGAAGGTCCCGAACGATTTTTTCGATATCAAACCGATAGCGGCCAATTTCGAAACGAAAAACGATTAAAAGATGGAACAGTAATCGGTAAATAGGATGCACAAAACGATTAAATCATTTAAAGATTCAATTGGAACGAGAAAAGAATAAAAAAAAAAAGAAAAGAAATTACTATCAATTTGTTTGTATTTTTTTTGTTTTTTGTTCGGTTTGTAGGCACAGAAGCATGGGTTGATGCATCAGGCTATTTACGGCAAAAAGATTATATTGCCGATAAAGATGGATATCGCATTTTGAAAAGCAAAACGGTTTATATTGGTGTGAATCGACCAATCAAGGTAAAAATTCATTGAATTCAGTTGATCGTCAAATAACAGATAATAATAATAATTAATCTTCTTTTATTTTTATATTATCGACAATCTAGGATGTTATATCGAATGGTCGAATAAATACCAAACTATTAGAAACGACAACACCAACATCAAGACCTGTTCTAGCCATTCCAAATTTGTCAAATGTTCCACACACAAATGCAATCGATGATGACTTTGGCTATTCGAAAAAGAAGGCGCCATCGATTTTAGTTCATTTTAATGCTGAACCAATTGATGGAAGTAGTATTAACAATGCACCTTCAATATTAACAACAACTACAACAATTGCACCACCAATTACAACATATAAACCATTTTATTCGACATCAACATCGTCGATAATAACTAGTACATCAGCGCTACCACAACATAATTTGCCAACCAAATCAATTGCCATTCCATCAAAATATTTCTTACCACCGTTAAGTGATGTCAATGATACACCAATAATTCGTATAAAACCATATAATTCAGTATCAGAACCAATTTCTGCATATAACATTGAACAGATAAACAATGAATTACAACCGCCAATTTATTCATCAACAACGCCACGCATTCATGATACCAAATCAATTGTACCATTATTTAACCGAAATGCATTCTATCGCGATGCATCTAAACGGCCAATCGCATATTATCAACCAAATCAATTGGATTCGATGAACGATGAAAAACATTTTGATCGTTATAGTGCTCGTGTACCAAATGGATTTAGCTATTTCTTACCTCGACATTATCACGAAGAAACGTATCGTGATGCAAATGCAAACAATCGTGACGGAAGTTACGGCTATATTGATCCGTTCGGAATTCGGAGGGTTGTTTATTATCATGCATCACCCGATGGTGGATTTAAAATTCGAAAGAATAATCGATATGTTGGTTTTCATGCAAAACCATATGATTCCAAAAAATAGTCCATTTCGATCAAACGAAACGAATTTCTATATGAATTCCAAAAAAAAAATACAATATTCTTCCCAATCACAACATAAATGAAATAATAATAATTGAGCACCAAATTATTTAAACGATTGGACAAATCGGAGAGAAAACAATTCAAAACTATATTCAAATGTCCGGTGTTTGTGCCACAAAAATCAACTTTGAACTGATAAGAAAAACCAATTTACGTTTTAGTCACACCCAAAACATACCGTATTACATATACACAAATGGAAACATATTACACAAATGGAATTTCCATGAAATGGAATTGTTGTTGTTGTTGTTGTTTTTTTCGGCAAAAACGTACACTAAACGACCTTCAATGCTTTCAATAAACATGAATATACAGTAAATAATAACCCAACACTCAAGATCGCTTTCGAATGCCTGCCAGGCACCAATAACAGACTCACATTGATTTTCTTATCATTGATCTAAAGTTGTGGTTTGAATGACAATTGACGATTCATTTGGACGTTTGCCTCATTTCGAATGAAAATCCAAAAAGAAAAATAAAACCATAAATTTTTCGGTTCCTTTGTCCACAGCCTGTTGCTCTCTTATAAAGTTACATCAACATCATTTTCATGCCAAACATAATTATTTAAATATAAATTTTAATTGATGCAATATATAAATCAATTCGTTTCCTCTGATTTGACATGTGCTACAAACAAATGCCCAGTATTTGATCTTTTGTTTTGTTTTGTTTTTTTTTTTTGTAATTTAATTCAAATCAATTCATGGAACATGGGTACATACTACCAATAGAATCCGATGAATAATGAACGAAAGTCAACACAGTCAGTATTTTCGTTTTAAATAATAATATTATTTTTTGTCTTCG
>GL501541.1:1209152-1221071 GCA_000149185.1 Mayetiola destructor
CTTATAATAAGCAAATGCGATCAATGGTATGCATTGGCTTTAAACTGGTTTCCTTGGTATTGTGTAGGTGATTCTTTTATCTATCTATCTTTAGGATTTAGAATTTAAGCAACGAAAAAAAAAAGAATGCTGTAGCTACAAGTGAGAGAAACAAAAAAAAAAAAAATATTTAATATCATTAATAATAATAATTAGATTGAAATCGATTTCAAACTGATCATTAACCAGCAACTTAAACACTATACGAAAACTAAAGGGGAACAAACGATTCGCTTTTGAATTAACCAGTTCCGATTTAAATTTATATGTATACTTATTGAAAATGAAAAAAAAAACAAAAACAAAAAGTTTTTAGTGTGAATGAATTAAATGTATGTCTTTTCAGTAATGATAAAGAAAAAGACTTGCCATACGATTGAAAATATTAGAAATGTTTGTACCGATATGTTTCTTTAAAAAAAAAAAGGTAACGAAAAACAGTGGATTTTATCATTTTCATTTTAATTTATTTGATTTTCATGTAGAAATGAAGAGAAAAAGGGGAAAATAATATTTGCTTTTCCGAAAGAGATTGCAATTTTTCTTTTTGCCAAAAGTTCCAGACTATACCACTGAATCATTCAATGAGAAAAAACTGATCACATTGAACGTTTTTATGGATTGCAATCCTTGTGAAAATTTTAGTTTGTTGATTTATTCCATTTAACCAAAATATTATTAAATAAGACCGACCATTATATACTGTGAAACATGTCTCTAATTTAAACCAACAAAAATAAAGTAACAAATAAATGAAAAAATAAAAATAAATTTTATTATTATTGACCACAAAAACTGATTTACTTCGATTGTTGTTAATCTTGTTGTTGTTTTTTCGTCTATTCGTCACCTTTTGTGGGATTGATGTGATGCGTTATTGACGGATCCAGATTTTTACAGTTATCGAATCGAAGCACCAAAATATGTTTGATTTGATACCAAAAATAAATGCAACTGGTTTCAGCAATTTTGAGGCTTCATGGCTGCATTGAATCCGGTATTGAATTTTGACTTTTGATAGCTATAAAAGCCAATCACAATCATTCAGTCAACATCATATCCAATTCGATTGTTCGCCAGCAATCAATTGTAATTGTTTCTTTTTCTTTTGTAATATTTTAATATCAGACAGTTTCGGCAAGAATATGGTGAGACATTTTTCGGTTGTAATTTTTGCATTCAAATGCCTTTGAATAAAAATTAATTCGGTATTTTTTCATTCAATTGCATTTAATCCGAAAAGCGTTTATTCATCGTTTTTGCTGCCATAGCAATATGCGTAAATGCAGGCACTTTGAGACGCACTTCTCGTCAAACAGCCTATCTATCATCGGGTCCAATTTCACACTATGGAGATTTACATGTACCATTCGCTGAATATGGTCCACCACAGCAAATTGTTTCAATCATACCATCAGTTCAGCAGGAAACTATTGTAGCCCCATCTATTCCTGCTTCATTACCTGTGTCAGATATTCCATCACCAAATGTATTGCATACACCGGCTATTCCAGCCGAATCATATGCAACAATTGTTTCACAACAACATGCATCGGTTGATGTGCCAACAGCACCAGGAGAACTGCCATTGCCTAAAATACCAGCCCCAATTTACAATGTACAGCCGATCGAATTTCATTCTTCTCAACAACGTAAGCTCTTTTTTTTCTACTAATCATTTATCTAACAAATCTATTGGTTTCCATAATTTCGATAAAAAACAGCGATAATTTTTTCAGCAATTGTTTCAACTGAAGCACCAAAAATTGAGGCCTCTACACAACCATTAGTTATTCCACCAGCTCCAGAAACATTACCGTTGCCCGAATTAGTCAAAGAACAGTTTGCAGCGTCTGGAATTCGTAAGTCTATTTGAGCTATTTCTATGAAAAATTCACCTCAATTTCTTAATTTCTCATTGACTTACAGCAACCCTTTATGAAGAACCAAAAATAGAAGCACCCATTGTCCCAGCCGCCATTTATGGAACTCGTAAGTTCAGTCCGACCGAAAAACTTTCAATTAAAATAAATGTTGATCCTAATTTTATCACCGCTTAGCAATTGATCGAACTGAAGAACCGAAAATTGAATCCACTACACAGCCATTAAATATTCCACCAGCTCCAGGAGCCTTACCGTTGCCAGAATTACCAATTCCTGTTTCCGTCGAACCACCAAGACAATCATCGGGTGCTTATGGTGCTCGTAAGTGAAAAAGATAGATTTTTCTCGATAAATGAATTGAATTCAATTTTTCCATTGATACACAGCACAAGAGCCAAAAAAAAAGAAGCACCTGTCATCCCAGCTGCTATATATGAAGCTCGTAAGTTGGAATCAATCATAATTATTTGAGTGAGACGAATACTAAACTTATTTTTATGCTTTTCCAGCGATTATTTCGACAGAAGCTCCACGAATTGAAGTTCCAACTCAACAATTATTTATTGCACCGGCCCAACAACCAGAACAAATAATCCATGGAGCTTGTGAGATAACGCCATTATCTTAAAAATTGTTTCGAAGACATTATAATTTTACTTTCATTCAATAGCAATTGCCAATCACATTGTTGAAAGCGGTCCATATCCTGCAAAAGAAGTAGCTAGTCACTATGGCGATGTAATCATTCCATCATCTCCATTTGTATTGAATGAACCAATTATTGCACCATCTTTAGCTATTTCGGGTGGACCATATCCTCCAAAGGCACCAGCTAGCCACTATGGCGATGCAATCATTCCATCATCATCAGTTGTATTGAATGAACCAATTATTGCACCATCTTTAGCTATTTCGGGTGGACCATATCCTCCAAAGGCACCAGCTTGCGACCATGGCTATGCAATCATTCCATCATCTCCATTTGTATTGAATGAACCAATTATTGCACCATCTTCAGCTATTTGGGTGGACCATATCCTCCAAAGGCACCAGTTAGTCACTATGGCGATGCTATCATTCCATCGTCTTCAGTTGTATTGAACGAACCAATTATTGCATCATCATCAGCTAGTTCAGGTGGAACATATCCTCCAAAGGCACCAGTCAGTCACTATGGCGATCCGATCATTTCATCAAAAGGATTCCACTTTGGTCATTCAATTAAGCGATTATTTTGATTTAAATGACGTTAATCCATTGCAGATTATATTTAAACTGAATTCTTGATTATATTATCTGGTTCAATAAAGGTCCAAAGAGCAAATCAATGAAATCAATCTATTTTATTATATTCGAAACATCAACACAGAATCAGCAAAACAAAAAATCAGTGATTTAATTTCCGCATTCGACTTTATTATCGCCAACCCAAAGTTATTATGGGCTGCCATCTGGTAGTCAGCTTTGGAACAATTCTCATGCAAAATTGAAAGGTTTTCATTCACATACTAAAACGTGAAGAATTTCTTTTTCTTTCTTCGATGAGAAAATGTCATGAAATGCAAAGCAAAATTTATCCATTTTTAATTTTCAGCGGATTTCTTTCTCGCATAATTGAAATCTTAAATGGATTTCATCAAAAGTGACATCTTTTGCAAATCATAGCAAAAACAAAATAAACAGTTTCATGATAACAGTTTCATGACATTTAGGCGATTTGTTGATGTGTCAACAAAGCTATTCATACACAAAGCATGAGCTATTGTTGTTTATGCCACACATATCAATAACAATCAGTCGGCATTCGATTGTAAACAAAGTCAGTGGAATTTTTTCGTTTTTGAATATTCGGTCTTTTGACCTTTATTATTTAAACAGATTCAAAATTTTAATTGTTTATTCTATATTTTTTTTAATAATAAAACAATTTGTTAATGTAATTGTCAACAAAAAAATATCGTCGACTCTCGATCACTTGATACCATTCTCCGTGCCAAAGATTCCGGGCTCACTAATTAAAAAGGTAAATGAAATGTCAAAAATAGTCAAAAATAGTGAAGGAAAAAAGTATTTGAAAAAATTTCTCATGTCATCGTATGAATAAGAAAAATCACATTCAGCACGATCATCGACACATTTGATCATTTTATATTTATTTTATTTTTCAGACTTTCACGTGATTCATACATAAATTCATCTATCAAAAATGTTATGTGCCAGAAAGTCTCTTAACAAATGCAAATTAATACGTAACTTTGCTAAAATCGCATTAAAAGAAAAACACATCAACAATTCATTCGAGAAAAATATATTGAAATCGAAAACAGCATCGAAACAAACGGAAGAACCAATTAAACCATATGAAGATATACCGGGTCCAAAAGGTTTTCTTGGGATTGGTACATTTTATCATTATTTGCCTGTGATCGGTAAGTCGAGAAAATAAATTTGAAATTCAAAATTGAAATGAAATGATCACCATTATCATTTGAATATATTCAAACTAGGCAAATATACGTGGGATGCGGTACACAAATCTGGAATAGATAAAAATTGGAAATATGGTGATATTGTGAAAGAGAGAATGATACCGGGCATTGATGTTATTTGGTTATTCGATCCAAATGACATAGCTAAAGTATTAAATAGTTCCGGACCTGATATGTATCCACAACGGAAAAGTCATTTAGGTTTGGAGAAATACCGGAAAGATCGACCGCATATCTATAAAACGGGTGGATTGTTACCAACGTAAAAATGTTCACATCTCAAATATTCAAATGCTCTGTATACATAAAATATAATAATTTGTTTGGACATTTTTGCTTGTATTAAATAGGAATGGAAGTGAATGGTGGCGACTGAGATCAGAGTTTCAAAAAGGTTTGAGTTCACCGAATCATATTCGACAATTTTTAAGTGATTCTGATGCAATTACAAAGCAATTTGTATCACAAGTACAACCGACCTGTACAAATAATCCAAATGAAATCGAAGATTTTCTACCGGAATTGTCAAGACTGAATTTGGAATGTAAATCCAATATTTGATGCATTTTTTTTTTTGGGCATTGAATTTAAATTGGCTCCGTTATTTGGATTTCAGTGGTATGTTATTTAGCGTTCGATGTTCGAATGGAAAGTTTTACAGAGAAAGAACGGTGTCCGGATTCTCGTTCAACGAAACTCATTCAAGCTGCCGAAGATTCAAATAGTTGTCTCATTCCACTTGATCAGGGATTTCCGATTTGGCGAATAATTGAAACACCTGTTTATCGAAAGTTTCGGTTATCGCAAGAATATATCGAAAGGTAAGACTGAATTTTGAAGCTAGTAATATGTATTTCAATATTTATTTATTTTCGTGAAAGAAATAACTGATTTCCGTTTGTTTTTAGTGTTGCCGTCGATTTGGTAAGCCAAAAAATTTCATATTTCGACGACCGAAACAATTCAAGATCGGAACATCGACGCTCATTGTTGGATGACTATTTACATAATCCAAAACTTGATTTAGCCGATATACTTGGTTTTGCATGCGATCTACTTTTAACTGGTGTTGATACGGTTTGTCTGCAAATTTCATTAAAACTCAATCGATTTTGAATCGGAAAATTATCGTTTTACAATAATAATTTCAGACAACATACACCACATGCTTTATACTTTATCATTTGGCTTGCAATCAAGAATGTCAAGAACGTGTATTTCAAGAAGCATTAACAGTTTTACCAGATTATGATAATGATGAACTAACTGTTGATAAAATGTCAATTGAATTGACTTACAGCCGGGCTGTACTTAAGGAAACATTTCGATTAAATCCGGTATCAGTTGGTGTTGGACGCACAACAAACACAGATCTGGTGTTGAGCAATTATAATGTACCAAAAGGGGTAAATAGTTTCATATGCATATGCACGGAAAACTGACTTGTTCATGAATCTTACAACAAATTTCCAATATTTCAGACATTAATTGTAACACAAAATTTCATATCATGTCGTTTGGCAAAGCATTTTGAAAATTCAGACAAATTCATACCTGAGCGATGGCTGAAAAATGATCAAAAAACAACAAAAACAAATATCAATCCATATCTTGTGTTGCCATTTAGTCATGGAATGCGATCGTGCATTGCTAGACGTTTTGCTGAACAAAATATGCTCGTTTTAATGCTACGCGTAATTATTCTGATATTTTTACACCAAATATTATATGTGCAACAATTAGAAGTGGGGGAAAAAATTATCTTACCATTTCAGATGATTCGAAAATTCGAAATCGGTTGGCAAGGTGTGGATTATTTGGATGTAAATACAACGACTACCATTAACAAACCTGATGATCCGGTGAAATTAACATTTAAAAGACGATCATATTGACACTTGTGACATCAAAGCCCAAAATTTGTCACTTTTTGAGCATAGCCATTATGAATGATAAGTAGATGGTAAAAGTATCACAGCTCATGAAGTATGAACAAAAAAATCGAGAATCAATGTGCAAAAATACAAAACAAATTTAAATGTTTTGAATAATACAAAATATATAATTTTCTTCAATTCTGTATGTCAGTACATGTTTATATTTCACTGATTTATTTTACACTTCATTAAACAAATTTTTGCCATTCCTTTTTACGATCGGAATAAAATTAAAAAAAGAAACTGATCCGAAAAAAAACACGATTATTTTATTATTAAGTATTATTATTTTTTTTTCATAAATTTGTACCGGAATCACTGTCGTCGGACATGGAATCGCAATTTAAAAAGGAATTAATTCAGTAAAAAAGACAATTAAATTCAAGCTGAATTAAAATAGAAAATAATATCCAGTGAATAAATCAACAAATTAACATTGAGATCGATCCTTCATCATTTCATATCGTATTTATCTTCTTTTCTTTTCTTTTTTCTTTAGTTTTTATCACACGGCCACACTCTGTTCGTTTGACTTTAAGAGTCTATCGAATAATTCCATACAAATAAAATGATCTATATGTTTGCATTAACAATGAAAAAAATGAATTTACCATAATTGTGACAAGAAATCGGCAAGAGTCATAACTATAGTGGATGTACAGTGTACAGTGTACATTGTACATAGTTAGTTTTGCCACTCTCGACAATGTCTCGCCCTTTTTTGTTTTACATTAGTGACCGAACTACACATTTTCAAGAGGAATTAGAGCAAAATGTTGAAGTGGAAAAAAATTTCTTTTTTTTTTAATTTTTTTTGTTTAACGCAAATCGCTACAGATAAAAGATTCATAAATGCAATATGTAGATTATTGCTGTTTTTCGTTCATTGTTCATATCATGATATTACGGTTGTTGTTGTTGTTTATGTTAAGATTTTAGAAATGTTAATTATAATTATCATTATTATTTAAGAAATTGGAATAAAAAATAGTTTAATCTTAGATTCTAAAGTAGTTTGTTTTTTGTTTCTCTATTCATCATTATTTTGGCATATTGCCATATCGAATGTCATGTAATAAGTAATTGTATTGGTATCTGGTTTTCTTTTTTTTCTTTCCATTTTTTTCTTCATTATTTCGAGGGGTATTGGCGTCTATATCAATGCCAATGCAACCAGCTCAATTGAATCACATTGAGTTTATTTAATAGCTCAGGAGCTGGTTTTTGTTTCGATGCTGAATTGACTAAAATCTACATGTATAAATGTTGTTATCACTGTGTGAGCCGGCTTTCCTTTCAAATGTTGGAGATCATTTTATTGTCCGCATATCATGATTTGCATGCTCTCAATTTACACATATAATCCGTTACCATTTTTAATGGATTAAAATAGCATTAAGTAATAATGGAATTCTTTTATGAAATAACAAGTCTCGAGCTCTTCCGATGATAATAATAAGTTAATTGACTGATTACATTTATCTGAAACAATGGATCGGCATCGGCATTAGATTCGGAAAAAAGAGAGACAAGGACATTTTGCAAAATTGATGGAATTTAAATTACAAACCTGTGTGAATTTGTTTCAGTGTGGCTGAATTTAGTGCTTTCAATATGATGTGTTTGTGGTCTAGATGAACGATGGCTTGATGCATTGTTAGTTGTATTATTCACATTTGTTTGACGCAATGATGCATTACTGTTGGATAGTGCCAATTCCGTTTCGGTATGATTTTGTACATGTCGTACCCATTCGGCTGGCGTTGCAAAATACATTTCACACAGATCACAGCGTAATGCAGCTATATTATCGGTTAAAGAGCTCGACTGAATCGAAAATGATAAATATAGAAAACAATTACATATTATCATTTGGCGATGAAGACATTTTACGATTTATATGTTCGATTTTCTATTTTTTTGCTTTGATTTTGATTTACCTCAATGCGTTTGCGTTTTTTTGGTACACAATGCGTTGATTCGGCATGGCTTTCAATGTGACGCACCCATTCGGCTGAAATAAGGCGAATAAATTAATTTCCACGTTGCCTTAACGAATCGACAAACAACACTCAAATTAATTCGTTTTATGAACAACATACCATCATCATCGGCATCCTCCTTAGAATATATAAGTTCAGGTTTAACAGACACATCGATATTAGACTTTTCTATGTTGCCATTGTCATGTTCAAAGTCCGTCCATTCAATCGGTTCCTGTTTGATGGCCATCAGTTGCATTTCGTCTGTCATTTGAATTGATTGCTGGAATTTATGCCACAAAATCATTTCGTAATTTTATCAAAATAAAGAGAAAAAAAACAAATGTTTTAATTTTATTTCCATCATTTTTTTTACTTACAATGGGCGATTCAATTTTATCATATGAATTTCTGGATGAACTGTTTTGCGGTTGTGTTTGTTGCTGATCTTTATCCGATTTTCGACTGTATTCGTGCATGGCCTGTAATTTGAAAAATTATTAATATCTTTGGATAAACATTATCATTGAAATGAAAAAAATAAAATAAATAAAACATACTTGTTGAGCATGCAAATGATTTCCGCTCAATAAATCATCTTTAGCAAAATAATCATCACTATATCTTCGAACAAAGCTGTTATTTGTCGATGTTGTGGTTATCGTTGCCGTTGTATTATTTCCATTTTCAATGTGTTTGGTGTGCATTTCGTTTGTGATTTGTTGATCATGATTTGTAATGTGCGCTTTGTGATAATGATGTGATGTACTATTTGCACATCGTTTTTCCGATAATTGTTGTGCTTTTTTAACAGCCAATGATGTAGATGTCATTTGAATTGGTATATAATGTGAGCTCGGTACATTAATTGAATCATCATTCATCGTTTCCATTGTATTGCTTGTCATTGATTCTTTTTTAACACCCATGTTACTATTACCATTTGGATTGTTTTGATTGTTTGGATTGTTGGTGACGCCACAGCTATGCGAATCAGGTGAATGCATTAATGATGCAGATGTAGATGATGTGATTTGTTGTACGGGTGGTGGCATATGGTTTAATTCACTATGACTCGTACTCGGACCGGATTGTTTCATATGTAATGGGACATTGTTCGACGAATAGGCGCAATGATTTCTAATAATCGTTGGTTTGAGGCCATAGCTCAGCGAACTCTGTGTGTCAGATGGTCAAATTTATCGAATTAATATTCTGATTTGAAATAAAAAAAGAAAAAAAAACACACATTCAAAACTCACCCTTTTTGGAATATCTGGTTCGACGGCACATGGGCCAGGTGTCGTCGAGGCCGATGATGATTTATGGCCGATCGTTGCGCTGCCTATATGTGGTGGTGATGTCATTATAACTGGACTTTCTTTAATAATTGACAAATTACTGTTGCTTGTGTTATTCGATAAACGTTCCATATGTTGGTCGTATAAAGATTTCTCACATGTTGATTCATTTGGTATGTAATGAGATGATGTTGTTGTTGTTGTTGTTGTTGCTGCTGTTGTATCGTTTAAAGATACCATTGAATTCGTATGCTTATTTCGGCATAATCCACGAATTTTTAATAATTCACCGCCATGAAGTACTTCGTTTAGAATGTCATTTGATACAGTCGCTTCACCACTGTACATATACTGTATTAATATCTGTATCGATCGTTTGCTCAATTCGGGCGGCAACACAATGTATACCATTGAATTTGGCGGTGCCGGATTTGATTCGAATATTTGTGCGAAAAACTATTCGAAAACAAACAAAAATCTCATTTTACAAATTCGAAGAATTTCATCCAAAACATAAAGCGAATATCAATTATACTTACGTGGCTGCAGGAACTTAGAATTATTTTATGAGCTGGAATACCCGAACCACCTTCGGATTGGCTCGTAAAAAGGAGCACATCAGCAAATTTGTCATTTCTATGCAAATTCAATATATACACACACAAACCAAAAAAAAATATTTTGGTTAAAATTGCCCAACACAGACAACAATCATTAACGATAATAAACGACAAATAAATACAAAAAATAATAAAAATTAATGTAAATTAATCGATTTCAATGTAATTTGTATGGTCTGAATAATACTGGATTTACCTGAATAACGTAGCCACCGACGAATTCAAATTGGTCAAATGGGAGTGCCATTTTAATTGATAGTTTTCAGCTATCTGGGATGACGACATGTTTAACCCAATTTATTGCACACAAATTTTCATTGGGATCCTTGTATTTTCATACACATAAAAATTGATCTGAATTGACTGTGATTACTTGAGGCGATTCGATTGCTGATGCAAATTGAAAAAAGAAATAATCTTAACTCGTTTCCGTGTTGCTGTTTGCCTTTCAACTGAAAATTGAGAAAATCACAATGAATATGAAATTTTGTTTTGATGTTTATATCATCATATCGAATCATATACATAAATATTTGATTGGAATTTGTTTGTATGTTCGTTCATTTTTATTTTTTTAATACCATTTCCATAATTATTTTATGGCATTTGCATGGAATCGAATAACCGTTTTGTATGCATAACACAATGACTTGCTGGCATAAAGAGCTTATCAAGTTAGAGAAACCCCAATGAACATGAGTATGCAATTAAAAAGCAATCGTCTTGAAAATGGAAAAACAATATAAAAAATTAGGGCCCAAAAAATATAAACAATTTTGATGAGAGCGAATATAATAATTGGATGGAGCTAAAGAAGCAAAATACAATTTCAAAATATAATGATTATCAGTATTAATGCACAACAAGTCCAGCGATTGAGTTTTTTTTTTTGCAGTCATTGATATACTGAAATTTTTGTCTAGCAATTGTTTATTTCCATGCAACTGAGCATTCTTCGTATTTTCTATAGAGCTTCCCGCGTTTTCTATACAAATAAGTAAAATTTGCCTAGAAATATCATTAATATATCGGTGACTATGGACGGCACTACTGCAGGTTGCAGGTTCCTGTGTGTGTGTGTGTGTGCCAAAAACAAAATGCATATCATTGATTGTCTATGCTAAAAAAGGTGTTTGTGTGTGAGCATCGATTTTAATGTGACACCAACACCTTAACATGCAACCAAACCGTAACCTATGAAGTATCGCGTGCTCGAAATGGCAATCGATGCTCAATAACACCGATGAATAATACTTGGGACAATTGACGGAAGACAAATTATTCAAACCAACCGTATTTTCTATTCAAAAGGGGTGATTTACTTTCACTTTGCTTCATCCTTATTTTGTAATTATAAAAATCGTGTAATTTTTACGACTTAAATATAATAACAAATTTCATTTGATTGAAAGGCATTCGATTAATTCACGTAATACTTTCATTCGGTTGCGGTCAAACAAGTGAATACATTCAACTTTACGATGTTTGACCGATTATCATAAATATTATTATTTTTTTTGAATTATCTGATCTAATTATAGAAATAGAATTTGTCGAATGCGTAAAATACAGCACAATATCGGTTATAATTCGGTTTATTTCCATTTCAGTAAAATGTAAGTCGAGCTATTAATAGCTTGAAAATTGACCGAAAGCATTGAATTG
>GL501541.1:1255024-1270664 GCA_000149185.1 Mayetiola destructor
AAAATTACAATGTGAACACATTTAAACATGTATGTTAAATTTGTATTCTTTTTTTTCCCCTGAGCCAGGCAGTTCAGGTGATCGTCGACGAACTGGTGTTATCGAAGATATCGATGATGATGAGTTTTTTCTACGTCAGCGCGGTGTTTCACAAGATAATGCTGAAATCAGTCAATACATCAGCTCGGCAATACGAAAAGATTTCAATGAAAAATCCAATCGCCAATATCCTGGCTATTCTTATGATGGTTATGACAACAACAATACCGAACACACCGATAAATATCGATTTGATGAAAGACCACGCAAACCGTTACGTCATCATGGCGATGGTTTCAGCAGAAGCTTCGAATCCTATGACGATTTTAATAATCGTCATGAGATGTCTGATAATGAAGTTCCCGTGGCCACACAATATTTTCCACGTCATGATGATGAAAATATGTCATTTTATGATAATGAATATGCAGATGATATGGATCAACCGAATATTATGAGTCGTGATCATCGCTATGATTCGGATATTGATAATGAAGCGTTCAAACATCGTCGCAACAACAAACCCGAAGTACCAAAACGACGCCAAAAACGAACTCAAACTCCAGCACAACAGGATTCAATCGAAACTAACGATGAAGTATTATTTTTTTTTTTTTGCTTGATGTTTTCAATGTGCAATTAATTTATTTTTTTTTTCCATTTCAAATGTTTTTCTCTTCAATAGATGTTCATCTATCGCAGTGAACAATCATTTTCGATACCAGATGAAGCAATCGATTCTCATTTAATCAACAAACCTGAACGACAGAATCGTTCGATGTCATCGAAATCTGACTTTGGTTACGATAGAGAGTCAATTGAAAAGGATGAAACTACATTGGATAGATATTCACCGAGTAACAGCCGATATACAATTAATATCAAAGAATCGAATGGGTAATAGAATTTTGTTTTGTTTTTGTTGTTGTTGCATCATTTCAATTTGCAGTTGCGCTTATCATTGATCTGAAATTATTGTCATAATTTTAGGTATGCTACTGTGAAAAAAGACACAATGAATCGACCACCTGCACCAGCTCGTCGCCGTAAACGATCAACCACATCAACCGGCGAATCGAATTTAAATGAAAATAATATGAAACCGAATCTTAAAGATTCACCGTATCCAGAAAGACCGATACGAAATTATAATATAATTGTACCATCTCGACCACCACGAAGAGCTTCTAGCTCAAGCTTAATTGATAGTCAAAAGTAAGTTAATTTATTATCGGAAAAAGTTGATATCTCACACAATCGGTTTTTTTTTTCTAGACCTCCATCTGTGGCCGCATCTGATGTGACACAATACGAGGAAATCGACGATATTGATTTGAATGAAGCGGAAAATTTATATTTTAAACAGAAAATGCAAGGTCGTCCGTTGCCTGCTCCGCCAAGACCACCTAGAGAAAAGGGTCGTCGTCGTCGTCGCAAACCAAAACCAGATGATAAATATGATGATGATGATAACGATGCTGAATTCATTGACCAATCATTCGATGATGGAATATCTGAATTTTCGAATCGAGAATATAACGGAGCTGAAATGGCTACCCAAACGTCATTAGAAATTGACGACTATTTAATTGATATAACACAAGCGGATGATTCTATGCCAGAACAATATTCAATAACTGTTGAAGATATTTTACGTAATTCGGGTGAAAAAACATCAAAAACAACCAGCGATGACAATTTATCTAAAGGCATTCAACGATTCAGAGAATCAAATCAACGTTCATATTCAGAAAGATCACGTACATCGACAGAACGGCCATCAAGTCGACCAATAACCCCTTCTGCTTTATTAATTGAACGTCGCATTGCACGATCACCCATTCAAACAGATGCAACAATAATTATGCAACCCATTGATGATCTGCCAAAGCCAGACTATCGAACCGATTCGGTTGAAAGTGAATATGTTCCATATGCCGATGACGATGTTCAAATTGATACCGAAGATGAAAGAATTATCAATGCAGCAATCCAAAGATATCAAATGCTTGGCAATGAATTAGATGAACATAGTCCATCGCCGTTAGTGCCGTCAATAGCCCCAACAATCGATAGTGCAAGTGAAATAAACGAAGATGATGCACCATTGCCGCCTCCGAGACGAAAATCATCGGCCAGCACATTAATTGCTGATACAATGAATGTGCCATTAGCTCAGCCAGAAACATTGTCAATTTCATCGACACAAGAAATCAATCAAATCGCACCTGAATCAGTTAACGATCTATCGACCATAGCAGCTATACCGACATCATCTTCAAAAATAGAACCAAAATTCATGAATATTCACACAACAACAACAACTGAATTCGCCGAAAAAGAGCCCGAATCAAACCTACAGCCACCAACGTTAACAAGTTCATTACAAATTTCAGCCGAAATGATGCAAGCAATTATCGAACGAGTACGAGAAACTTTACCAAACTCACAAGTTGAAGTTAAATCGCCACAAATTGAAAGTGATTCGAAAAAAGCTGAAACCGAAACAATTCCACCAATTGAAATGAAAGAACAGCCAAAAGGAGAACCAAAACAGGAAGAGCCAAACAAAGAGGCAAATGTTTTTGAAATCGATGAACCACCCGAACGTCCACCAACTCCAACCGACTATACAATAACATCTGATATTCCAGCCTCATTCTATCAATTACGTACCGGCATTTCAGACGATGAATCACCAGCCTTACCACAAGTGCCAGCTCAAAAGCAACGACAACGCAAACACACAAGACGCTGTGAATCATCTTCGGACGAAGAATGTCATCGTCGACATCATCATCATGTACATCATCATGGAGCCCGTGCACCTGATACAACGATTTCTGATTTAAGTGGTCAATTGATACGGGCCTGTGGACGAGCATTGAGTTCATCAATTGGTACCGCCGGACATTCATGTGTCGATTTTCTACGTGGTTTAACCAAAAATCAAGATGACAAACAAAAAGACCTTAGCTTAGTTTTGGTGATTTTAATCGTGATCGTTGCTAGCTTAATGATGTTGGGAATTAGTGGAGATCGATCGATTCATCATCATCATTGGGACTATTACAATCCTCCAGACAATTTTGGTCGTCTATAAAACGAATGAAAAGATTTGTTGAGAATCGACTTTTTGGTTTTACATTTAATGAAAATAGATTTTTTTGAATGAAAAAAAAAGAATGTTAGCTTTTATGTCCATAGTACACACGACATGCATACATATTACCATTTTATTCACAATTCAAATATTCAAATGATAATGATTCATTATCAATTATTCGCACACACACAACTGCTCACAACTGCACACAATGAATTTAACATATTCATGAGAATGGCCGAACGGACGGAAGAGAATTATCATTACTTAAACCGAATTTCATTCGGAAAAAATCACTACTTTCATCGAGTATTTAATTCTTAAAACAAATTTACACAAAATAAAATGTTATTTAAAGAATAATGAAAATTATATGTATATTGTACTCTGGGCTTTTTTTTTTTTTTAAATAATTCCGCTCATGTTGAAATAAATAAGAATGACATCGAATCATTTGGAATCGAAAAGGATCAGAGACCATGGAAACTGTGAAGCAAAACAAATACACAATATTTATTTAATTGATTTTTCAGAATTGTTCAATTTATTTTGTGACTTTTTCACTTATTTTTAAAATACATCTTAAATTAACCTAAAAATGTTTTCAATTTATTTTTAATCATTTATAAATTCCTGTGTCAAATATTTTTTCGTTTCTATTTTTGTTTTCGTTACACAGAAACCAATGACAAACTACTCAATGCACAAATGAAGGTATTTTTAGTCGCCCGCATAAAATCAAAATCAGTTTAAAGTTTGGAATATTTGAAATGGCATCCAATTAAGAGTTAGTAATAAATGTTTGTGTTTCACTTGTTTCACAACAAAATGACATAATATTATGATAAATTTACATCAATTTTTCGGGGTCCATTCGATGCTGCAGACCATTTGAACATTTAACATTGGACTTTACTTAAAGTCTATTGGAAAAATGATAATATGATCATCGAATAAGGTCCAATCTTCAATAACAATTTTTGTTAATTTTTCATGAGATTTTATGGGATTATAATTATTATTATTTTTCTATATTGTAAGTATATATTTTTTTGAAATATGGGTGCGCGCGCGATCATTTATCATTTTCTATGGTCCAATAAAATTTATTAAAAACAACATTCTTCAATCAATAGGCATTCTTAATGTGCTTAAAGTAGAGCAAATGTTTTATTGCCTGATTATTATGTAGTTAGTTCCAATGGATCTACCTAAGAAAAGATCATTTTGTTTTTTTTGCTCGTATTTCATTATGCAAAGAAATTGAAACGAATCGCTGTTTTATCGACACATTCTACAGCTCATTTTAACAATTTAGTGTTTACGTTCTTTTTTTCTTTTTCTTTTTTGACTTATTGATTAGTAAGGCATATTAGATATCGACATGCGGAGCAATGATAATAATATCCCATCTAGACTTTTAAACAGTATAAATAAATAAATCAGACTATATTCACTTATTGCTCACTCAATTGGCATTTACCACAATTTCAAATCCCATTTCGATCAATAAAATGTGTGATGTGATTTAGTTTTTTTTTTTTTTTTTTTGAATATTTCGCTTTCCTCTTGGTGTTTTGATTGGCACTTTTGTTGGTTAGTAATAAAAAAAAAACGAAAATAAAGTGAATTTTTATTTGATGCTCATAATTGTTGTTGTCTTGAGCTCAAATTAGGCCATACATTTTCAGGCCTGCAATTTAATCCAATGAAATTTTTTACACACACACACAAACACACAAAGAAAATGAAACAAGAGAATAGTTGAATAAAATGCATTTCTTCAAAGTTGCCGTTCGTTTTCTTTTAAAGAATTTTTAAAGCTAAAAAAACTGATATTCTATTTGGATATTTAGAGGTTCAATTTCATAATAATTGAATATTATTATTATTATTATATAATTCGGCTTGAAGCCAACGTCGAAAAATTGTTTCTGAGAATAATTTACGATATCTATTGGTCAGTCGATCAATTTTCGCTACTTGTTTTCGTATAAAATACATATTTATCTTAACAATAATAAATTTAAAAGAAACATTCCGATTTTGTGAACACGCTCGATTTTGTTCACCTTTGCAATTTTCCACTAAATGTGTTTTCCACATTTCATTGCATAAATCGGGTATGGATTTTTTCAAACTGAACCCGATCTTTTGAAACTCAAAATAAATATGGGATAATTGAACATAATGAAATTCATAAACTGCAGTGGTATTCTGTAAGTCATCTCGCACGAAAAAATGTGAAAAATATCACAAAAAATCAAAACATTGTTTTGCTAAGTAATTCGACATAAACGAATTCTATTGTTTTCTTTCGAATGATTGCCGTTAGTTTGTTTATATTACAAAGATGAACAAAACGAAATTTATAAATATTGTGATTTTTTCTCGTCACCGTTCATACTATTTGGAATAATTTCACATTGCACATCGAAGTAACCAATGTATACAGTGCGCCGTTTGTGTGCTTCACGTATCTGTGTGTATATGAATTGGTGCATTTCTGGGTTTTGTATTGGTGCGTTCACTCAACGACGTTTAGTAATAAGATGAAACTTGAGACGATTACAGTAAGAATAGAAAAAGCGCAAAATAATATTTTTTTAAATGGCATTAATTGTTCCCATTATTAATCGTGAAAGACGAATAGCGGCAAGAATTATGCGTGAACATTTTCGTGATATTTCGGATCCATTTCAAATTTCCGAGGACTTGTGAGCAATCTTTAATACAATACACTGAAATTGGTCGAAATTTGAATTCTTTATAATTTATTTAGATTCATTGCCCATTATCGACTTCCTCAAGTGATTGCAATGCGGCTCATCAATGAAATAAGACCATTTGCTGAAGATCTTGGTGATGTTCCACTAGAATTGCAAATTTTATCTGTCTTGAATTTTTACGCGTCTGGCTGTTATCAATTGTAAGTTTTGTAAATTGGAAACTGTGATCAATTCAAATTGTTTGAAAAACAATATTGTTCCTCAATAGACGAGTTGGTGCTAGCGCATTCAATTCTTTAAGTCAACCAATGATTAGTCGGTACATCACAAAATACAGTGACATTATTGTTGAGCAATTGGCGCCAAAATACGTTCGATTTCCACAAACACGAGAAAATATGGAAATAACAAAGAGAAATTTTATGTTAAATTTCAACTTCCCGGGCATATTAGGTGTAATCGATGGCACTCATGTGGCTCTTTCAGCGTTACCAAAGAACATTGAACATGCTTACATCAATAGAAAAGGATTTCACTCAATAAATGCCCAAATAGTTTGTAATGCAGAATTGATGATTACTAATATGAACGCTCGTTACTCGGGATCAACTCACGATTCATTTATATTCAACAATAGTGAATTATTCATATTTCTTGAACGGCTATATTTAGCCAATCCAAATGAAATGAATTTTTTAATTGGTAATTTTCTTAATTTTTGAATTCAATGGGTGAACAAATTAATAACTTTTCGAAAATTCTCCATAATTATTCAATTAAAGGTGATTCTGCATATGGTCTTTCACCTTGGTTGATGAAGATAATTGATAATGAAAATTTAAACATTGATCAACAGCGATTCAATCGTGATTTGTCAAAAACACGTCAAATAGTTGAAAGATGTATCGGCATTTTAAAAATGAGATTTCGTTGCATATTGGGCGAACGGAAACTTAGATATCTTCCACGAAAGGCTTCAATCATTATATATTCGTGTGCAACTCTCCACAATTTTTTAATTGTAAATAAATTTCACATGATGCGGGACATTGATGACGATATGTTGCGAAGAGTGATAAACTTAGAGCGAAATAATAATGTTATTCAACTTCGACAGCAAGCAAACAATCGTTTGGGTGAACAACGACGAAATAATTTGATAAATGCATTGCGACCATGAGATTTAAATACATTTCTCCTCTAATGTTCAAACAAAATATTAAATAAATTCTCGGAGCTACAGTAGTTGTCTTTTCCAATTCAAATAAATATCACCATTTTTATTTATAACGAATGAAAGCAATAAATTATAAAAATCACTTTCGGTCGGCAATTTTTTCAAGAAGATACATCATTTTTGTCATGGTAGATAAAATTTCATCATTTTGTTCAATAATTTTATCCAACGAAACATTTGTTTGTTTTTGGAGTTCGAGCGCATTTTCAACTTGATTTTGTTGTACATTGAACCGTTTCGGTGTTGTTTTCAAAATCGGCACATTCGATGATTTTGACGGGGTTCGAGGAACATCATACGAATCTTTCAAATTAAATAAAAAATTCGTTTTGAAATTAAATGTTCAAAGCATTTAAAAAAAAAGCTTTACCACAGTTTATAGTTTCAACTTCATTATGTAATGAAATTGAAATGGGCATTTCATTGACACTGGAAGTTAAAGCGACAATTTCACTATCCGACGATTTTTCGTTCGATAGTTTCGTGAATCCAATTTCACCCACGTCTGGATCACCATCCATCAACGCACTTCCACAAATTGATTTGATTCGTTCTTCAAACGCCGTTAAAACCAAAGTTGTTGGTGGACCACCACCGGTTCGATTTCGATGCTGACGGATCAATTTTACCTTTTCTTTAACAGCCATTTTAATGTCAGCCCATGTCTAAAAAAACATTGTCGTAATTGTTTTAAATAAAGCCATTACACTTTTGTAATCAAAATGATAATAATTAAAAAATCTCACTCGTTTCCATTTTTCAACTTCCTTTGACGGTGGGCCATTCTCATTTAGAATTTTCGTTATTTCATCCCATTTTTTGCTTTTCACATTTTTTCCTTGACCGCCGGAAAATTTGCCGAAGAGAATTTGATAATTTTCTGACATGAAATCGGCCAGCAAATCTTTTTGTCGTTGTGAAACTTTCGTCATAATTTTGTCGGATTTAAGTTCTTACAAATTTCAATTTAAAATTCTTGTTAGAACGCGTCTGTTCGTCACACGTTTGTGTAATGAATTGTCATTCGATAATATTGCAATGTATTTGTCTGTGTATTGTGTACAGTGTACATTGCTTTTACAGTTGATTTGAACAATATTATAAATGTAAATGTGTTTGTGTGTAATTCGAGAAAGAAGAACGTTATTCGTAAAGAAGAACGTCACGGGTTGCTGTGTGCAATATTCAGTTTGCCAATGTACACTGTACATTGTACAGTTTATTGAATGTATTGATGATTTTCATTTAATATGCACCAAATTTAAGAAAATATACAGATCCTCACACAGAGAAATCTATTGTTCTCTTTGTTTTCAAAACATTTTTGCGAATATTTACAAAACAGAAAAATCACACAAAATATTGTGAAATTCGTCAGAATACCACTGCTGTTTAGGTCTTAAAATTAATTCGGATTTTTAAATAATATTTAGAGCAGCAGAAAAAAAAAAATAATAATATATAAATGAAAATACACTGAATCGCAGAACGAATGTTTTTGATACGTGCGCACATCATATACGCGATATTCTGATATTAAGCATTTATTGTACCATTATTTGTATTATGTGCACCCAGATCACATAGAAGCTGTCTTCTTCGGAAGCTCAAGTCGGCGATGGAACTTGCCTACAAAAAAAAAAACAAACACAAAACAAATAACTCAAATAATATGAAAAACAAT
This sequence comes from Mayetiola destructor, assembly GCA_000149185.1. Classification (NCBI taxonomy): domain Eukaryota; kingdom Metazoa; phylum Arthropoda; class Insecta; order Diptera; family Cecidomyiidae; genus Mayetiola; species Mayetiola destructor. The sequence continues at coordinate 1,263,820 of GL501541.1, forward strand.
TGTAAATTAATGAATCATTATAAAAGTCATAAACTTACGACTATAATTGCCGTTACAGCTCCAATTGATGCTCCAGCCAAAACATCTGACCAATGATGTTTATAATCTGAAATTCGGCTTAGGCAAGTGAACCATGCCATCATTAATAAACAAAATTGCATCAAATGTTTGAATAGTTTTGATCCTCGCCAGGTCATCCGATATTGCAAATATATCTGTTCGAAATGCGAAAAAGTTTCAATGATTATTATTATTAATTATCATTCAATTGAAAATGGGATTAAAACTCCATTCAGGAATACTAACCGCACAATAAAGCATTGTATATACTGAAAAACTGGAATGGCCACTTGGAAATGAAAGACGCATTTCCTTCAGCATACGTTCACTTGAATCTGGGCTGCCACATTTAAATTCTTCAATATATTTTCCGAAGTTGATTGGATTTTTGCAATTGGTTCCGTCGCTCAAAATTGGCTGACACACCTGTAAACACATAAACAATGGACTTTTCATTTTAATTTCAATTTGAATTCATTACGAATTCAATTGATCAAAAAGAAGGATATTGAAAACTCCTACGATCGCCGCTTACACCATGAATACAAAGAAAATGCTAAATATGATTATGATCATTATCTTGTTTGAGTGGAAGTTGAGTGCATTGAAATTAATATTCATTTCAGATGGTTACACAGAGATCTAAATTCTCATTATAGCCAAAGCAAATGAACAATTCTATATTCTATGACATCTGAGCGTAGGCTTGAAAAATTGAAGCGCAACATTGTCAGAAAAACTGATATAAAATGATTTACAAAAGTTTGCCCACATACGCAAATTTATGAGCCGCGGTAAACGATGAACTCAACCGAATTGAATTTCATCGAAAACTGTAAATATTGTGATAAAAAGTCCTACTGAATTACACACAAATCATTATTATCATTTGGAATGCGCTATAAATCGGATTGGACTTTGCTTATCGCAATACATTCCCCTAGCTAGGTGGTCGCAAGCAAATATTTATAAAAATAAATAAAAGTAATCAATTATTTGGAATTGTATTTCATAAACAGTTTTTGCTGGTATTCATAATACTGCTGCATACAATAACTATTCGAAACGAATTTTGCGATTTTTTATGAAATTTCTGGCATCGGAAATCGGAATGTGTTAAGGTTTACTGCTGACCACAAATTGAAAATAAATGCTCAATCCTTTCGGATTATTATTTATTTATGAAAACAATTTCATATAATTAGACTGACGATTGTTCTGGAATGAATCATATTTTGAATGATCGTTGGACGGTGTGCTCAAAAACATTCAATATTTCATTTTGTTTTTGTTGTTGTTCTTTTGTTTTTTTTTTTTAGGGTTAAACAGTAATGATGTTACTGATTTCATCTCTCTCGGTTCCGACGACACGCAGTTTTTGTTTAAATATAAAGTGAAAACGGAAACTCTAATTGAATGCGTGATCTACACGTTGAATTCAGTCAACATTGTATTGGTCTCGTTTGAACCAGTACAAAAGGAAACAAGTTCATTGTTCATCATTGTGCATTGGATATTGAAACGGTTGGTTAATTGAAATTTTGAATTTATTCCTTTTTGCGATTTTTTATGAAATTTCTGGCATCGGAAATCGGAATGTGTTAAGGTTTACTGCTGACCACAAATTGAAAATAAATGCTCAATCCTTTCGGATTATTATTTATTTATGAAAACAATTTCATATAATTAGACTGACGATTGTTCTGGAATGAATCATATTTTGAATGATCGTTGGACGGTGTGCTCAAAAACATTCAATATTTCATTTTGTTTTTGTTGTTGTTCTTTTTGTTTTTTTTTTTTAGGGTTAAACAGTAATGATGTTACTGATTTCATCTCTCTCGGTTCCGACGACACGCAGTTTTTGTTTAAATATAAAGTGAAAACGGAAACTCTAATTGAATGCGTGATCTACACGTTGAATTCAGTCAACATTGTATTGGTCTCGTTTGAACCAGTACAAAAGGAAACAAGTTCATTGTTCATCATTGTGCATTGGATATTGAAACGGTTGGTTAATTGAAATTTTGAATTTATTCCTTCATTGTGGCATAACGCATATATTTCGAAATATATATATAACAAGGTCAAATGGTTTCGGTAAAGGAATTCGTTGCTCATTTCGCATCAGACAGATTTTAATTTTGTTTTTATTGTTCATAAATAAATCAATAATAAAAATGCCAATTCGTGTATCGTGCTGCGTTCATCTCAAATATTTGTCGTGGAATGAAAACAGAAACTGACACATGATAACGATCAGATCACAGAAAACAGTAGCAAATGCAGTTGTTTTCAACCATTCTTGAGCATTTAGATATTTGTATATTATTATTATCAAAGCGTTAGCAGTTCGAGCTCCATGTGTGCTCCATCAATTTTTGTGCAAAGAAGACAACCAAATATATAAACGGAATCAATTTTTGCCAAAGAAAATGAACGACCAACCCACTAAGAATGGATCACTTTTATAAATATCAATCCAATCAGCAGGAGATGCATTGTGCAGCATATCGCATTTCTTGCATCGCATTCAAGAACGAAAAACTTTGAACAGCACTGTTGTGGTTAAACCAGGAACAGGTTAAATGATAATAATCCATAATCACCAGGCGTGGTATGTTGTCATTTTGGAAATGAAGTGACACACAACAATTGAACCAATAAATTTCAATTCAGTGTCGGATATTTGACTTTTACCGGTCATAATAATAGTTCTGTGAATGCTCAATATCCAATCAGATGAACAGATGAAAATTATTTCAAAAGAAATATGCACAAACGCAACCATAATTTTTAAGCACGGTCATTCCTCAATCACGAACGAAACAAAAACAAAAATAAATAGAATAAATGTCGAATAAAGTGAACAATATTATAGTTAAAGCACTTTTTAAATGCTTATTGTCAATTTTTGAATGCATTTCACATGATTTGAATTTCAAAATAATGTAAATATTTTCATGCCTACATTCAATCGGATGCCGTTGATATGTGAAATTTGAAACCAAAAAGTTAGATGCATTTCGAATGACTGTCGAAATGCCCATTAGAAATGCGAAGAAAAAAAAAACAAGGAGAAAAAAGACATCGAAGAAAACGAAGCGAAAAGATGAAAAAAAAAACACGAAGAAAGAATTGAGGCAGAAAGGCGAATAATGCTCATGTCGCTGGGTCTTGTTTCGCTTTTCGCTTCTCGCTTTATCTTATATATATTTTTATATATATATATGAAATGGAAATGAGAACCAAAAGCGGCAAAAGCAACTGAACGAAAACAACAATTATGTTAAGAGCCATTGAGATTGTGACGGTAAATTAAATTTAAATGTATTTTAATTTTGTTTTGTTTTTTTTTTTATCCTCGTCTTTCTCATTTCGAACATTTTAAGCAGTCTTAGATCAGTCCAGCATTGTGCATTATTCATGTTCAATTTTGTTGATTGTGTGTCCATTTTGTACATAGCAATCCAGCCAGCCTCTTTCCTCATCGAATCTAAAATGTTCGTTTGATGCTCCGTCAGATGAACTACTGAATATGTTTCGTCGTGAAGTTTTTGGATTTTTTTTTTTCATTTCGTTTTGGTTCTGACTTATTTTTCCTTTCTATTTCAACGGAATTTCCATTGAACATAAAATCAACGTATCAAAAAGATGTTGATCATTCATTGTATTCGATTTGAAATTCTTCTGCAGTTTTTGGTCGTGTTTTTTTTTATTTTATTTTTTATTTCTCATTCTTCACCACCGAACGCCAAGCAATTCTGATAGCCAGTTCAAGAAAGGAGAATCGAATGTAATTTCGTATTGCGCCCTGTAACTAATGGATTTTGTTCGCTTCAGGATTTGAATATCTTTATATGAATTTTTTGTATATAAATATTTTTTTTTTATGTATAGTACATTGATGCCATCACCAAATATTTCGAAATAAATACAAAATCTGGTCGCTCTCTTATTTCGAGAGAATTTTTTTGTTTCTCTCACTTTATTCGTTCGCTTTGAGTTGTTTTCGTTGAAAAAATTTTCAAATTCATTATTACAAATCCTCCATGCGGTTAATACAATGGTTATTGCGATATTCTGACAACTTATCAAATTGTCTGATCGTTTCAGTGTTCCATTTACGAAAGGAGTAAAATCAAAAATCCAAGAAAAGAAAAAGAAATCACGCGATATCGGTTCGAAAAGCGACCGGTGCCAATGTATCGTAAATTGAAATATGTGATATTTTTTTTTTTGGTTTTGTCCGTGATCTTTCGACGATTAAATTTTGTTTTCGTTAAATATGCGCATGTTTTTTTGCATCTTTTTTGCTACACCTTCGAAACAGAACACCGTCGATGAAGACGTATTTCATGGCATCAAAAGCGACAAAGCTAATTCCATTCTAGTTTATTGGATAACAAATGAAGATAAGTTTGTCCCGCATCTGACGTATTACATTTTCGCTTTTCATACAAAATGAATCCAGGCGATCCTGAATGCATAGTCGAACATAAACATATCTCTGATTCCCGAATGTTCAACATAACAAAGAACACATATTTTAACACCATCGTGGCATGCAGACGAATAAATTATTTTTGGTTTGTTTTTTTTGCAACAACAAACTAACGCTACGATACACACATGGGCCTGCAATAGTGTTTTTGACAATCAACGATATAATACTGATATTGAGTGATAACAGTTCTAGGCTGCATTTGCCTTATTTGCATAACAAACGGGAAAAGTTCATGTGTGTAGTATGTATATTGAAGACTCATTGAAAAATGCTATTGCCCATCTCTGTGTGTATAAAATACAATGAGAAACAAAACAAAAAACAAATGAGAAAATAATGCTTACACTGATGAAATGTGGCCGTAATCGTCCAATCGAATATTTTGCGATGTCAGTTGTCAGTTGACTTGCAGCTGCCCCAAAGCCAAAAACACCGATTTGACGATATGCATTTATTGTCCATGATGGTAAAGTCCAGCCGAGTATTTCTAACTTAATTTTCGCTGGAACATTATTCAGTTTGGTTTGAATAAATTCAGTCGCTGATATCTGTGGCAACGAAAGAGAAAATTAAGAAGAAAAAAAAAATAAATGAAAATTATTTGATGGGACAGGTTAATGATTTTTGTTGTAAGTTCAGCAATCAAAATATTATGATAGAAAAATTAAATGAATTTCCAAAGAATGTTGGCTGTATCATCGGATTATATAAACGCATTTCACAATAAAGAACAAAAAATGACATGACCCGTCCGCTTAATTATCCATTACAAACAAAAATAAAAATATCGACCCAATCAATGTTTTGAAATATGCATTTTTAAATCCATTGATAATATTATTAAAAAAAAAAAAAAGAAAAGACATTTCGAACTTCAATCGACAACTTCACAACGAATAAATTATGATTGTGTTAGTTAATCTATCTCTCTTGTTGTCACTACTATTAATTCCAGTATCCAATGACTTTAATCAATCCATCAATCATCAACAAATGCAAATAGTCTTTGCATCGTTCATTTACAACACACAATAATCTAAAAGGCGATCGGTTGATACGTGATTAAAACAAACAAGATTTTTACAACCATCATCATGAAACAGATGAAAGAAGTGAAGAAAAAAAAATATAAAATCCATTTTTTTTTTTGGATCAACTTTATCAAACGTGAGAAGACTAAAGATCGAATAAAACTGCAAGCCGAACTGTCAGTGCAAACGGCACATTCAATGATTAAGAAAAACTGTGCCCCAGCGAACTAAGTAAATAACAACAATTGTTGTTATGTTGGAGCACATAATTAATTTGCATAGGTAATTGAATTCCTCAGTTGCACCGTAAACGGATAATGTGCACTGCTGTTCGCTTGTTAGTCCAATAAAAAAAAAACACACAATTTTTTTGTTCGATTCAGATATTTTTTTCTTCTTTCCTCTCCATCTTTTTCTCCCTTCCTTATAAGTAATGATATGGGCATTTAATAAGTATGTTACAACACTGCTTAAATGCGATCGGTCGTCGGTGTAACCAACTGAAACTGAACCGTTGTAATATCCTAACTAATAATAAACATTGGCCATGGTCAATCCATGCATTGCAATTTACGGATTGAGCGAAAAAAATTGATGTAATGGCCGTCATCGAGAGACCATTCTGACTATCAAATAACATGTCATTTGCAATGCATCCAATTTATTTAAAATTTACAAGAATTTTTTTTTTTTTTTCAAAATAATGCTTAACAAAAAATTTCCTCATCCATTCATATCTGTGTGTCCGGCTCGGCCCGGTTGCCAATGTACAATGAAAGACAGAATCCAGTAAATTGGAAGAAAATGTGCGAAAAAAAGCATATTCATGTCCAATGTCCAGGAAATCTATACACCAAACAGTGAATGTATCATGCGGATGCGATCATTGCGATTGGCTGTAAAACAATTCATCTTTTGATTCTGGACGATCTGTGATGAGGAAAATTGTATGTACGCTGCAATAAAACGACATGTTACCGTCAATTATTGTCATGATATTGTATTTTCCTCAGATAATCTTGTTTTCATTTATTTGGCTTCTCTTGCATATCATCATTTGAGTACAATGTTATGCTTTGCCGGTTGCGATACCGATGAAAAAAAATAAGTAGTTACCTTCTTTCTTGCATGTTTAATACACTGTACACTGTACATTGTACATGGTTAATATGTATAATATCAATGGCATCACATCAAATTAATTATTATTGTTGGCAACAATATTTGCTGCCTTTTTTTAAATGTAT
>GL501541.1:1271411-1308643 GCA_000149185.1 Mayetiola destructor
AAATAAATAATTCGTTCAAATATCTTGGAGCAGTCACGCAGTTACACACACACACACACACATACACATAAACAATATAGAAGGTATGATGTACGTGAATTTATGCACTATACAGCCAAATCACAATAAATTCGAATTTTTCAATAAATTTTCCGAACTTTTAATGTTCATGGGTTGAAAAAAAACCAATTTCGATGCATCTTTTTTACGGCCATAAATTTGATCCGTGTGTCGTTTCATTTTTTTTATCATTCAATTCCCGTTACACATTCTCTCTTCATTCCAAATAATTTAGAAAGTTGTGAAGAAGAAAGAAAAAGGTTTTTTTTCGCTTGTGTTCACGAATAGAACGTGATTTCAATTCATTTTCATGAAATCTGATATCAAGCGATTAAACAAAATCCCTCACATAATGCAAAATTGTAATATGATGCACTTGTTTTATATCGATTGAAAACGCGTAGCATAGTATTTTATCTATATAATAATCTTAATGCACAGTATCAAAAATGGATAGGCGATGACGATGCAACGCATTCTCATTTTTCACATCTTATCTGTTTCACGTTTCTGGAATGTTTCGTATTTTTACCCAATATGTATATGTAGTATATCGATGTGGCTTCGCACTTGAAGTGAAAAGAAAAAAATCACTTTAAAGGTTTGTAAAGCACATCAATAATGTAAAATCGAATTAATAAAAATGCCAAATGAAGGGACAGATTCCAAAGCATAAATCAATATTTCGGGGCGTTCATATGGATAACACTTTAGATGTACAATGCAAATGTGCAAACTCGATCGTTTACTTCTCTTCGTATAAATTCACTTCATTTCTTATTCTGTTCGTTTCGTCCTTTTTTTGTTACAACAATTTTATGTTTAATATTAAATGTTCATTGCATTGCAATTCACCGTATTACAATTAATGCTGTAAGAGAATGTATGTTGCAAACGATGCGTACGGTGCTCTGGTATATTATTTTTGCCTTCAAATTGTGAAAAAAAAGAGCTGTACGAATACGATTGGTGGCCGATCATGTGCATTTGTAAAATAATGAGAATTTAATTTCGTACCAATCAAAAAAGCAACAATGCCGCTCGCGAATCGCTAATAACTTCGTTGTAATATGAAACCATTGCATTTCCTTATGTTGTTGCAATAATTTAATGGACCTAATTGAAGTCCAACTACCACACCACATATTGCCGATGGAAGTGTGCTCCAGAATGACAGAATGTGATTTATAAATCTATGTTATTTTCGGTTTGCCGGCGATAAATAAAGAATCGAGCCATGTTTCAAGTTTCAAAAACACTTGCAAAATTCATTTTTTTATTTTTATCTTTTTTTTTTTCATTTTCATTTTCATTTTATTGTTGCTTCTTTTGCGGCATCATAATCGTAAGTGGACGTAGTGCATGGTGCACAGTTGTTGCCTTGTGTCCATTTAAATCGAAATCGATGCTATTAAACTGTTATTGTCAGGGGTGTGTGTATTGTGTAATTAGCATGCATTTATTAGTGGCAAAATTATCAATAAATTAAAATAAAACTCAATAAATAAATTGAATTAGCGATAACAATCACTTCTGATCTGAACTTCGCACACTTTACGTGTTGTACAGAGTTCAGTGTTCCGTGTATCTTTCTTTCTTTTTAATACAATCAACAACAACAAAAATTCCGTTTCTCATGAAGATTTAATTTCGTGTGACCAAAAAAAGACCGTTCGTCGGTGAAATTGATAAAGAATCACATATTCTGAATTCAATTTTCGTGTGCTTACTGCTTACCAATGAAATTTGACTTGGAGATGGAATTTTTGGGTTTTTTTTTTATAAAAACTAAAGTAAATGACCCATGCTGTGCCAAGTTAGATTGGATTTTACGTTTGAACGATAAAATTTTATGATAAAAACGAAGACAAAATTGTGTATGCACATTTCGGCGAACATAAGCGAAAAATTATTTTCCTCATTAATTCGGTACTACATTCGACTAAATTCAAATTGAATGGGTCGATTCTTTTTTGACGGAAGAACGATAATCGAAATAGGCAGAACAGCATGTGCAATGTGCATCATGCATCGATACGTATTATACATTTAGCAAAAATCACTAATCGGCTTTGTTCAATTTTAAATCGTTTTCTTTTTTCTGTTTTTTTTTACGTAATTATTATTTTGTTTGCCAGACTGACTACTTTGAGCCACAAACGAAAAACCAGAGCCAGCATCCAAATCACCACATAATTCCATTCGATTCGGAGCTGAAACTTAATGCAAAAATGTTATTATAAATAATTTTCTGAAGCTAAATCATTACCGACATGGGCATCGCTTCAATTAAATGCATTGCATTGAATGCCAAATGGATTGCCTTTGTATGTCGACGGTTGGTCCACATGACTATTAGTAATAAATTTTCAACATCACGCAGAAATTGCACGGTTTTATTAATCACCAAGAGTTAATTTTGATTCGATTTTTTCATTTTATTTTTCTTTACATTTAGAAATCAAGTTGTGTGGCTGTGGCTGTGCAATAAACGTCATGCATATCGATTATAAAATAAATTGAAGACTCTATTTGCTTAAGTTAATTTTAATTGAATGCCGTCGATTAAAGTGCGAATTAATGGGGTTTATATTGAATCGGAAATTATGTGGATAGAAACTGGTGTCTGTTTGCCTGATCAATCAATGACGAAGTGAACTATTTGACCAATCAAAAAAAAAGAACTTGTGAACCTGAGGTCTGTAATAATTAATTGGCAATAATAAAATATTCGGTGAAACGTGTGGGCTGTGGTGGTCACATCAAAACCAAGTTCAATGTCATTCGTGTGAACATTTTATGTCTTCGATTGGTTTTATGATCGGCGACATATGAACGAAAAGAAAAAATATATTTATTCTTATATACACGTGTAATAGAGATGATATTTCTCCGATTTATTATCCTCGGCCGACGCAAAAAAATTCAGTTACTTTGAATCCCTTTGGCCGGTTTTTTTTCATCCATTTTACATGTTGTCAGTGCAGTAATAAAATTTTCTCGAATATGTTTCGCTGAAATGATTCATAAAATTAAGCATTTCAACCATTTTGTTATTGGATTTTGCGTGCGAACAAAATATAATTTAACTGCTCTCTTGTGAAAAATAAGAGCCAACAAATTACAAAGTTGCAAACGACAAACGATTCATTTTTATTCTCCTTTGCCACATCGATTTATTCTTACGTTTCGCAGAATTTTCCCAAACGTGCCTCAACCAATGGCAAGGATGATATACATTTTTATTCTTGATTTTTTTTTCTTTCCCTACAATTTACATGTAGTTCAATTAATGTGGAAATAACATAAACCGTCGGCGAATTCAATACTTATCATAATTGTTCATATGCCATGTCCAATGTGTTTTAGTTTTAGTATGGCAAAATAGATGATGGCCATTAAATCATTTAAATTTTCCATAAAATTGAAATTTATTGCAATGCGTTGAAATGACTGCAACAAAGAATATTTACAATTTTTGCACAAATGAAATATCTTATGATAGTTGAAGTTCCGCTTTTTCGGTATTTTTCATGTGCTTATCAGACGGAACTAAATTGCTTAGATTACAATAGCGATATATACAATATTATGCAGTCGGCAATTCATCCATCGCTTTTACGGCCTCACCGGGCTCTTTATCGACTAAAATGGAATTCTGCTTCGAACGAACAAGTTCGTCAATCTTCAATCGTCGTCCATCATAATAAGTAAAATAACGAAAATGAACAACAACAATTCATTCATCGAAACATAACATAAATATACAAACAAACAAAACACATGGTTAGTAAATCGATAGATTTGCAAGCAGACAAATACAGAACGACCAAATGGATCGGTCAGATCTTCGTTGTTGATTAATATACGCCCAAGAAAAAAGACTTTAATAATGCTACACATGGCCTGTACGTGTGTTTGTATGGCTTTTACACTAATGGCTGTGTCAGAAATTTATTTCAGTAAAACGTTCAATTGTTGTTGTTGTTTTTATATTATTTTTTTTTTTTTTGCAACGACGTAAGACATAGCCAACTACTATTTTTTACTCTAAATTTCTTTGTTAAGCCATTGTCCTATGTCCTACGCCACCGTTGTTCAATTATTGAACAAAAGTAAGAGTCTTGTGTAGTTCAGTTTTTTTTTTTCGTTTCGGTTTCAAAAATGATTGGAATGAATGTTGTTTTCGTCATCGGTGGAACCAATGCAGATAACACGGAATTTGAGCATTGAACACCGAACATGAGACAAACAAAAGAGGTGCAATCCATTTTAAAATAGCATAACCGTTCGGCAGGGAATATATCAACGAAAGGTATGTTAATGGAAATGAATTGTTTGTGTATGATTTGGACACAGCAGGCGGTCAAACGTGACTGGCAAATAAATAAAATGAAACGGAATCATCCGGCAACTGTGGGTAGCAAATCAGGGAGCAAAATCAATTAAAAACCATCAATTACATTGAATGAATGTTCGAGAAAATGATTAACTGATTTGATATTTCAATCAATATTTACATATGTTAATTAAATAATACATCCGGATGTAATCGATAGCCTGAAATAAGCAAACATTCAATGTTCAGCGTGCATGATACACGGATAAAGATCACAGAGTCAAAAGACATCACAAATTCATTATGACAGACTTCAATTTAATTTTCCAACATTCAATTTTGTGTTTAACAATGATTTTGATCAGCATGCAAACAGAATCGTTTGATCGATAAACGGCACGTTTACTATTATTATAGACGAAAGCTACGAAACAACGATCGAACCAAGACCAAAAAAAAAAACACGCACCAATTATCTACATATAAACATATGAACACGAAACCATTTGGTAAATCTTTCAGCAACAACAACCAGTAAACCGGTCAGTAATGAAATTTGCAGATCATTAAATTACAATTTACAGTGGAAAAACTGGCAAATACAAACATTAGCATATGATGAACGAAAGCCAAAGTCATATCAACAAATCAGTAGCTCCGATGTACTACATGGATATATTCAACAAGCGACCACACGAACGGAAGACAAAACAAAAAAAAAAATAAGGAAAAGAAAAATAAGCACCAAAAAAGAACCATCACTTATGCAATGGCTCAAAACGGATTTTTGTTCAAAAATACTATGTATATTATTACAAATAGTGTGATGTTCACCATTTTGTTATTATTTGTTATTTTGTGTGTGTGTTAATAATTTTGAGCTATTTTTTGTGTTTTGTTTGATGTCGCCATGCAAGCAAATCCATTAACTCATTTCATTTTGTCTGTTCTGACATTCATGGTCAGAACCATGAAAATGTTACAAAATTATATGTTGTTCGTTGCATGTGTCCTTTTTTAATCAATATTTTTATTTATGAATTTCACTCAACTCCAAACGCATTTGACTCGAACAAATTTTGAATGGTAAGGTAGCTGGTAGCTTACCTCGGCACTCTTAATGATAAACTATATTCGAAAAGTTGATATTTGCACATTGCTAACTGTTTATCATTGTCTTTGGTCTATGACTCATGGCTCATGACATATTCGTCTTTGACTTTTAGTGTTGACATTCGTGCATCACGTTTTGTATCGTCCGAACGGAATAAAGGATGAGATTTATCGAACGATGTGCTGTTTATTATTTTTTCATTTGTCATTCAAGCCGTTGTTTTAAGGCTTGCCGCTCATCATGCACATATCTTACTGTTTTTCTTCTTCTTTTTTTTTTTTTTGAGGCAATGAAGCAAACATGCAATATAATTGTTGATTGTATTGTTACATTTCTGTGTTACTACATATTTTATTTTATTGTTGTCAAGCTGGTTTAACGCGTTTCATATTTAAAAAAAAAAATCGCATTCCCTTTATAATCCCTTTTGACATTTAACTATTCGCTTCTGACTGATCATTCGAACATTCTAAATGGAACGCTTTCAAACTCTCTGTTAGGTTTTTTTTTCACTGTGATACGGCATTTGCCAGATCACAGCAATCATATCCGCAAAATCCAGATGTTACATCTAAGTTGTTTTTTATTTTCAAAATAAATAAACCAGATACATAAACTTATTAATTCTCAATGCATCCTCAATTTGTTCAATTATACATAAATGGGAACTTTGTCAAACCAAAAAATAAAACTCGCTATGCAATGAATCATTTCAACAGCCTAAAATCATCAACAAAACCAATTTAATTGAATTATTCCAATCAAAATCAATTTTGGAACAAGTGTCACATAATAGCGTCGACTCATATCACATTGTGTATCAATAGCATGGTATATAAGTGCGTATAAAATGGGTCATAAGTGAATTTGTTTTCTTTATTTTAACTAAACTCAGCATGTTTTTAATCATAAAAAGCGATAGCATATGCATTTCAAATGTTTCAAATGTGAAGCATTCATGGAAATGGGAATTGCTAGCCCTTTTTTTTTGTTGTATGATAATAATTTTGGACAATATGTAACGACAATGTTCATTATGAAATATCTGTGAAGCCACACAATTTATTCAAATTATATCGTTCACGCGATTCATTCGTTTTCTTGGTACTAGAATGTTTCGAATGATTCAACAAAGCCAGACAGGTGATTCATCCGGTGGAAATTTTGAAATGGATACTTTTGACCTTTTAGTTTTCCGACAACAATTAGTCAAAACCACGCTAAGAATATTCATTGTTTACACACTCTTGGTCACTGATTCGATAGTTTTGGATGAAAAATTGTTGGTTCTCTAATGTTCTTTTTTTTTTTTTTTGGTTTTGTGTTTGATAAAATTAAATGGAATTACTTACCAGTGCAATCGGTAAAACTAGACCGCTAAGATAAAGCATCCAACTTCTAACAGTTGAATCAAGGTATGGATGCTTAATCGATTCATCATCACAAAAGAATCCTCTTTTATACGGTTCACCCCATAGAAAGAACGCTAAGATCGGTAAACCGACTGAAATGAAAACGAACAAAGATGAAAAAAAAAAACAGAAAAAAAATATATAATTACAATTCGAGTTAATAATAAGGATGAGCTAAAGACAAAATGAGGGTTTGGAGAATATGAGAAAAGGAGATTGGACAGCAAAAGATCATTAATTACATTTGGTCAAGAGCTTATGAACCTGCTAAACGACTCGGTTGGATTAATCAAGTTATTGAGAGACAATCATCACAACATTAACAGATCATTAAGATATATTTTTTTTTCTTTCTTTAAAATAAAAACTGTTTCAAATGCTGGTCGCATATGTCAGTGCCGAGTATCCTGTACACAGAACCATCCAAGCTGACAGAAACTTTTTTCAAGAAAAAAAGTGTTCTGTAAAATAATTGGTACGCACTTAACAACAATATCAAAGCAGCTCAATTTAAAATGATTTCCATTTCGTGCTAAGTGCCTATAAATTCGAATATTTAAATTGGCTTTTGCGATTAAACACCGGAACGATATTCAGATTTAACTTATTTAAAGAAGAAAAAAAATAATTTTAGTTGAAAAAAGAAAAAGAATAAACAATCAATTAATCCGACAATTAAAACCGTTAAAGCTCAACTTTGATAATACACTACGTAATTCGATATTTTCTCATTTTATCTTGAATATCTCTACCGATTTTCCATTCCAATTCCATTCTCGGTCATATCATTATAATCACAATGTAATTTCGTTTAAATATTATATGTTTGGGAAATGAAGTCAATCTGTTTTAGCTATAATCATGAACAAACACAAAAAAAAAATCGATTCAAAATTATCGTAGCATTGCTGAATCATTTTAACGTAATTATCGAGCGCTTACGGTCATAAATAAGAGTATAAAATGGAATGGAAAATGAAGGGGAAAAAATATGATCATTGGTGATGCAGGTTGCAGGTTGCAGGTATCTCTTTCTGTTCTTGAAAAAGATTTCTAACTCTGTCTGCGCTTCGAATCAAAGCAAAAATATTTTTTTTTTTTTTTGTGAGAATGAATGCACCAAATTCAATATTATATGAATGAATAGAATGTATAACATTACAAATAAAGAGATTTAAGTAAAAATGAAGCAATGAGAATGGATTCATTTGTTATGAGATTTAAAAAGGAATTATATTTTTTTTTTCCTTTTTTGAGCTACAAAATGCGTGATTGCATCTAAATCGATGCACATCATTTTTAACAAATATGGAATCATAATGACACAAACACCATCAAAAACCAGCATCAGAACATACATAGATTCCCGCGATAATATCATTTCGAATGGAAAACAAAAAGAATAAAAATATACAATTTATAATGATCAAATGGTTGAGAATTTTCTTTTTTAGGGTTTTGTTGCAACAAAAAAAAAAAATCTTTGAGACAATAATAAATTCGATTATTATCTTCGCTCGAATGTCTTCATCATTAAAAAGATTTTCGTTTTAATTTTCACATGAATTCACTGAAATGTGTAATGATTCCAACGAAAGGCTGAAACCGTGGTCGATTTCGATGTCAACCGAAATATATAAATTGAAATATTGTTCACGCAATAATTGCCACTGAAACGAAAAATAAAAAGAAAAGAAGAACAAACTGAATCGGAGAACGGGGAATCGACACGACATAGATGCATATAAGTGCCTGAGAGCCTGTGTCAAGCAGAAAAGTCGAAATCATATGTTAATTTGGTTGTGAATCATTGGAGATGTGATTTATGACCGAATAAATTGAAACGAAAGATATTATTATTGTATTCAATTCAGCAATGAGTTGTTTCCAATTGTCATTACATTCTTTAAGCATCGTTACGGTTTATAGCTGACTAAAGTTTTTCCAAATGTTCTCATTTTTTTTTTTCAGTTCAATTCTATTCATAGATTCAATGATTTTTATTCGATTCTCTGATGTGTTACACATATTTCTACGTTTATCAACTGTCGCATGGAATTGATGAAAGCGAATCTCATAAAATGAAAACAGAAAAACCGTTACAAATGCATCGACTTATGACTTACGACCGAATTTGATAGCGAGCCCAATCGTTGTGCATTTCATCAACCAATGTTACGAAATATGGGCCATATTCATTTTTCTTTTAAAATTTTCTGATTACGAAATATTAAATAATAATTGACAACAACAGAAATAACGTTCCATTTTGTAATATTATAAAAAAAAACGAAAATGGAAAAAGTTGTTGGCGCTTTCAATTCTGATTAAAATGGATATAATGTTTTTGTCGGCATTGGACTTGGTTTATGAAAAGATGCAATGAAAGTAATGCTTTCTTCAAGAATAACGCGACTCATGACGTATTGCATTTCATTATTACTGTTTGACCGAGCGTGCAGCGATACTATTTCAATTCATATCTTTGTGGCTTGCCTTTTCACATTTTAGGCCTTAAATTTCTGTGGATGGAGACGTGAGCAATTCAGGTACGGGCAATGCATATCACGTACCATGTACAACCTCATAATATAATCGTATTTCATTGTTAATTTTCTCACAAACAATGAGTTTCCGTTCAATTTTTTCACTACAGCATAGATATCACCAAACGAGCATATTTCGATTTGCCGATGTGCATACACAAAAGGTACTTCTTCTTCTTCTCGTTCTTCTTCTTCTTCTTGTTTGTATTTAATTTGCTTTTTTGCCGTCCCGAAAATCATAAAGTTTTCAAATGCATTGTCGATTCTGAAAAAAAATTCAGTTCCAATTTAACGTTGATAATTGAACGAAAATAACAAGTGTTACTTCAATTTATCATTTATTTGTTCTGGGCCTTTTTTCTTCTTCTCTGTATTCATCATTTACACATGGCATTCCAGTTGTTTTTTTTTTTGTTATTGTCACCGAAAAGATTCTTCCGTTTGAATATTATCGGTTCATCCATTCAGCAACAACAAAAAATCTAAAAGGAAGATCCTGATTTTCAAAGGAAGGAATTGCAATAAAATACACAAGGACCGAATATTAGAAATGCGACAATGTTAATGTGGAACGAATTTAATGTGATTCCGGAATTTTAAAGGCTTGTTCAAGTCGTGAATACTTTTAGATGGAAAAAATATTTACTATACTTGAAACTACTTAATGCTCTTGAGAAAATAAAATTAATTTTATATCATAAATAGGTCGATCTGGTTTGAGCTGCCGTCGGTTTTCTTTCTGGATTTCCATTCAGGATATTGAATTCTTTTTTTTTTTTTTTTGGAAAAAATTGCCCTGATCACATTATCGTGGGATGAGACAGCGTCAATAATGTTTTTCCTTTTTATGAAAATAATAAGATTTAATTCTTTTAAAAAATCTTTAAGACTTTCAGATAGTCAGAGTCATCCGCTTGGTTCAGATATGATGAATGTGTGTCGATCAACTAGCTACCTGACTATTTAGCAATTGTTTCGTTGCACGACAAAGAGACAAAAAAAAAAATAAAATAAAAAATGATGAAATATGATCGACAGATTTTGTTTTTGATTTGATTTGTTTAATTTTGATTGGTCGAACGCAAAGCTAACGCTTTCGAACTGCAATCGATCTTTGATTCACCTTTTTTTGGCATTTCTATTGTGTCCATTGTGCATGCCATTGCAATGGCCCTGGCACAGTAGTAAATCCAATGTTCTCTTCCAAAACAATAATAAATGAATCCTTAACCGAATGCTACGCACTCGTCCACATCCAGAAATGAAAACATTTACAAAAATAATATTCACACGTATGAAGTATGAACATAAATCCTTTGCACGGTTCATTCTTTTTATTCCCTTCGTAGCATTCTTCGTAGTTCACCGTCTATTTCTATTCTATTTTTTTCCCTCCCTGTAATTTCCAGTCAAATGGCTTTTGTATTCTCAGCCGATTACTGAAAAGTCACAATTCTTAATTCTTTAATGTGACCTGTTTTTTCTTCTTCATCATTCATGGTTTATTTCGTTTTCAACTGACGCAAACCGTTCGAAGTGATCGGATTCGTGCCCTTGTTATTGCTTCCATCTTTTGTTTGGCCGATTTCAATACAATAGAATTTTGATGCGATTTTTTGCCGTGTTAATTTTCCTTTCATCAGAATCCGGATTCGGATTTCATGCCAGAAAAGAAAAACAAAACATTTTTCAAATTCAGTGATCATCAGGCAATGAACAACAATTTTATTTACAACTTCTGATGAATAGAAACACTGGAATAGGGAGTAGTTCATATTTGTGTCACCGCATTCTTTATATTGAGGACTCTTTTCTACTTGTTCCCGAAAAAATGATGGTTTTTCCTTCGAGATCGTGTGAATAAGATGTTTCACAGTTGGAATCGCGTTTTCAAATTTTTTTTGGCTCTTATGGTTGCGTTTTATTCATTGCTTATTGCCTATATTGCTATGCTATTATATTCCTCACACTGTGCCTTCAATCTTCGGCATTCATGTGTGAATTATGTGAGTTTAAAATCGTTTTTATTATTATTTAGTGACGTATGGAATAACAGCTCAAATTATAATAACAATAAACATAAAAAATCGAAAACAATAAAAATCACGGTTTGAACACTACGCGGGGCATGTTCAAAAATAGAAAATAGACACATTCAGGCAGTTATTTTTGGATTTGGTAATAAAAGATGATGATGGAATAAAAAGTGATATCAAGGATCAGGCGAAACGCAGACGAAACATTTTATTATGTGTTGCATCTGGTTTGATGACAAATCAAATACAAACTATTTTTCTGGATCGTTTAAATTTCAAAAAATTGATTTTGTCTCCCTAACATTTTCTTGGTTCAAGCGTCCAATGTTGAATTCTCTCGTGTGCCGTTTGTCATTTTGTTTCACTTTCGATATCCCATTGAAAATTGGCCATAAAATCTTACAATTCCATTGAATCGGATAACAATGGGGAATTGTTCATGATTGCATAGATGTTAGTGTGAATGTGTGAAACGTACATGTGATACGGTTTGGTGCATTTGATATGCCGAACGAATTGGTCTGAAACTATTGGTTCTTTTTCCCCCCGAATCGATATTGTTGGAAATTTTGATCATACGTTACACAGACGTTTGTGGAATCTGTTCCATTATTATTATTATTATTTATCATGAATGTCCATTACGCAATTTTCAAAAAAAAAAAAAAATACATCCAATTTGATCGACAGATCTTTCATTTATGGATTTTCAGAAATGAATGGAAAAATAATTCAATTCAAAATCCCATTTTGCATTACGATTGTTGCTATGCATTTTCATTATATTTGAAAAGAATAAAGACGGCTGTTTATTGTCAATATATTTCTGTTAATGTTGTGTGCAAAATGGCTGTGTCTGATCATTAAATGAGCGATCGGTCGGTTACACTTCATGCCATCAACGATTCAAATGATATTTTAACAATCCGTTCAACGATTAATGGAATTCCACAAATATAAATAAATATCAGAGTCCATGCAGAGCCTGACAAACAAAACCACGTAAACATTTTCGCTCGTCATGGATGGCAATATTTTGCCGAATCAAATCAACAATTCTATTCATGCGCATATGTGGCAAAAATTCATTCGAAACCAAAATGATCTGAATTGACTTTATCGTCAATCGGAATATTCATCCCAATTTTTCCGATGAATACGCGCTAAATGGTTTCACATCGAACATTTATTATAATAGAACGAACTGTCATCATTTGGGTTTTGTTGCTAATGAATTGAGCTCGAATCACAGTTGTTCGTCAAATGGCTTCATGCATATTTTTGTTCCTTTTTCTCTTTTTTCTTTTTTCGAATGCGTATTGACGACGCAACTTAAAGTAGAACATGTCGAATTTTAATGAAACGAAATAGAGTTGCGAGCTAAACAAACCAAAATTGTTATGTATTTAGTTAAATGTACATTTCCGTACCATTGTAAGTGACCCTTTTTTCCTCATTTATTCATAATCCACACAAACACACACACGCACGCACACACAAACTCAAAACTAATTCGAAAATATATTTGAAAAAATAAAAAACAAAACGATTTTCATTCTTTTTTTGACATCAATGGTTTCAAATCGAAATGTTTTGGGATTGCCTGCCCTGCACAGCAATAGAAACAGTTTATCATGCATTCGATGAACTTTTTTTTTTCGGCGACTAAATAATCACATTCAATTTGATTAAATACATTTTATGGTTTGCTTTTTACATCTCTCCCTTTCTCTTTCTCTCTTTCTCTCCCTGTCATTTTTGATCTCGATTTCAAATTAAAATATGCGCAATGCGCATTATCATAATAATCAACGAACTATAATAAAAACAAAAACAACGAACGCGTGTTACGTTCATATAATATAATTGTTTAGCCCAGATATAAGAGTGGCGATAAAAGTTAGAAAACGAATTGATTTGATTGATTCAAACCGAAATGCGGGACGATCGCATCTGACAATAGTCACAATATTTCAATTCAATTTAATTAATGACGATTAACACGTCACTTATGAACAATCGATGATTTTTAATGATATAAAATACATTCAGGGTGTTCCTTTGGGCATGGGCGTTTTATGTTTTTATGACAAACGCACTCAAAATCAAAATCGGCACAGATGAACCATATGAAAAAATGTGAACATGAAGAAAACCAATTTCCTGTCGTATATTTTTTATTTCATCTGAAAGACAATGTGGTAATCAGTTGCAAATCTCTTCAATTTCTTGAATTGATCCGAAAAAGAGAAATTTTCTTCCAAATTGCATTTGATCATGAAGTGCCTTCGTAATTGATGTAGAACAGAAGAAATTGTCAAACGCTCCAATAGCAACGACACGTACTACTCGTGATCTTTTCATTTTGTTCAATATTTTAGAGAAGAACAACGGTAAAAATACTTTACTGCATAAATGCATGCAACGAAAAAAAAAATACGGAGAACAAATGGGAATTACAACGAAAGAACAAATATTTACAACATAAAAGCAATTGAGCCGCCATGCGTAAGTATTTTACAATTGATATATTCAAAAAAAAGAATCATAATTTATTTTATTTATTTTTTGTTAATTTCGTTTTGTTGTGTTTACAAGAATAGCTTTCTCCTGTCATATTTCATTCTTGGTAAACAATGCAATGTTGATGATGATATCATTTTCAATTTTCCCCATCGACGGTAAAAATTAAAAAGAAAATATGCACGCATATTGTTCCGTTCGGCCCTTTTTTTTTTGTTCATCGTCTCTCTTACTATTTTCTTCAATGGGTGCTTGTGTGGCTTCAACTTGATGAAAATGAAACCACATCGGTTTGATCTTAAAACAGAAGTCAGATCATTCTTAAAACCAAGTACCGCTATACCGTATTCCGTATATACGATGTGTTTATATTGATTCGAAGACATTTAAAGTTTTTTCATATTTTTTGTTTTTTTTTTTCACTTTAGAAATGTGTATCAACGATACACTCTCAGTCAGCATGCGGTATTCGGTACTTCAGATAAAATATTTCTCTATTCCATTTTATTATGTATTTCGGAGGCAATATGATCAAATATATAGAGTATAGTCAGAATTGTCGTTAATATCACCACCAACAATCAACATCGGCCAAACAAAAAGACTGTGTGTACTTGACATATTTAGCTACTTTACACTCTAAACCAGATAATTTGTTTAGTTTGTTTTTGCTTTGTTTTCAATTTTCGTTAAAAATAAACCAAACACTGTAGAAGGCAAGAACTAAAAAAAGAACCGCTCAAAAAAAAACAAGTGATAGCATTTTATATACAACAGAGTAACTCGATTGCGAAATTCACTTCAAATTTCGAGTAGAGTTGAGCAAATAGCAAATCGTTTCGGCTTCTTGTTCAATTCGATGGCGTTTAAACTCAATACGAGATTAAATCGTAAGAATGCACCGGTTAACAACTCACATTTGAATCACTCTGCTATGAAAAATGGCAAGATAATAATGTTCGGTTGACTGGAGAAACCGATATACAATCTGGCTGACTGACTGAATGCGTAAACCAAAAGAAGGCAAAAGAAAGAACTCAAAACATTCAATATGCCATTGCAAATGGCAACAGCAACAGCAGCAGCAACAACACCAACAATCAACCACATCACTATAATAATAATAATAATAATGAATAATGATATTAAAATGTAAACAAACTCGTGCTATGATTCTGATCGATCGAAACAAGGAGATGCAGAGCAAATGTTTATTTTGTTAATCAAATGAAAGATTGCAATTTTTGCTACTGTTACATTCTCAAGTGTTTGTCTGTGAATTGGCATAAAGCATGCGGTTTATGGTATACGAGTATGAGGCAGGGGCATAGTGCATCTGTGGTTTACAGAAATTGAATCATCTCACGTACAGTGCACGATTAATCAAATCAAATTTTGCTGGGCTATTTCGAAAAGTAAGTTGTCGATCGTGAATCCACATGGATTGTGTGACAGTTTTATTAAGTGATTTTGAACACAAATTGATCTTGAAAAACAAAAAATGTGTGCAATGTATACATTACACATTACAACAATAAAAGTAATGAATGAACCTGCGATTGAATGAAATAAACCATTTCATTCAAAGGTTAAACATCCCATTTGCAATCGATTATTTTAAATAAATGTAATTCAATGCATTTAATTCGAAATCCATTCATTCGCGAGCATTCGCCACATTAAGGAGATTCTTAATTTATTGCACTTTTTCAGATGAATTTTGCATTGGAATTGGCTTTTTATTGTTTCTTTTTTCTCTTTTTTGCTTTATTTCCATTCGTCAGAACAGAAAATATTGTTGGATGTAGGTTTTGAATTACATGGCACAGACATTCAATGAGAGCATTAAGTGCTTTATTCAAGACACAAATCCTCTACAAATATCATGGCAGAAGACTGATGATGTTTCAAGTACCATTTATTTTATTTCATTTTTTTCTTCTTTTTTTCGAATAAGAAGACACATTTTGGCTGTTTCAATGAGTAGTTTATATAGCATGTTCTGGATTTTGTTGTTGTTTTGGCTTTTTTTTTCTTATTGAATGTTCTATAAAATGCACAATCGAATTCAATTCGATACAAAAATTTAAAGACTCTCGTAGGCTTTTGAAATAGTTCAACGATCCCGTTGAATCGTCATCATCGTAGTCATCGTCATTACAAACAAACGCAATGCAGAGAATTGTGAGTACACCAAACAAATAATCAGTTACGGATTTTCAATTGATCCAAATGCTTTGATGAATATGAAGAGAGAGAGAGAGAAGAAAAAAATTGGAATAAACAAACTATTTCTCACTATTTCCGGGAATGCATTGTTGTTATTTAATCAAATCGTTGGCATATCGTTGAATAATGAGATTTTCAACTAAATTTGGACAGTTTTGTTTTGTTTTGCTTTCTATAACATTCGATGCATTCGAACAAATGTTGATGTAAACGAATTTCATTTTTTTTCTTGTCCTTTTTTATTTTTTTTAGTCATCGTCATTACAAACAAACGCAATGCAGAGAATTGTGAGTACACCAAACAAATAATCAGTTACGGATTTTCAATTGATCCAAATGCTTTGATGAATATGAAGAGAGAGAGAGAGAAGAAAAAAATTGGAATAAACAAACTATTTCTCACTATTTCCGGGAATGCATTGTTGTTATTTAATCAAATCGTTGGCATATCGTTGAATAATGAGATTTTCAACTAAATTTGGACAGTTTTGTTTTGTTTTGCTTTCTATAACATTCGATGCATTCGAACAAATGTTGATGTAAACGAATTTCATTTTTTTTTCTTGCTTTTTTATTTTTTTTTTGTTTTTTCATTTAATTATTGTCTAGCAACAGGACAAGAATTGTTCTTTCAAATGCTATTTCAAATATTTATTGCCAGCAGATGTTTATGTGTTTTTTTTTCTGCGTTTGAAAAAAGTGTGCGTTGTGCACGTACGTTATTTATTCTACAGTGTTCTATACTTAATTCTTAGACTCTGAGTTCAAAACAAACTTTGGGTACTTTTTTTTTATGTCGTTGTTTTTTCGATCAATTGGGATTGGTTTGGTGTGGATGGTATCATTGATGGAACGAAACGACAAAAATGATTTTTTTGTGTGGGTTTTAAGTTTATTCTTCGATCTTCCATCATCACATTGAATGCGATCAATTTAATTCAGTTTGGGGCGATGTGTCAACAGCACGACTCAGCAACTTAGAAAGCAAATTACTTAATTGAAATCGAAATTCAGCCCATTGAAGTAGCAATAATGTTTGACGTTATGTGAAGGTGTGAAGCGGCTTTGTTTCTATTTTATTGAAGACGAAAAATTACGTAATCGATCGTTTTCCACTATTATCAATGACGCCTAAGTCCGAATTTACACGTAAATTTGGTATTCTTGAATTTAAAGCATGGAATTGGCTATCTTAATGATATCGATTCAATGAACACTTCATTTTTTATGATAAATAAATTGCCTAAATACCTGTATTCATTTTAGGCTCGACCACGTTTATGAATCAATACCAAAGAAAAAGATTATGAAACCAAATGGCTTAGTTGTGTATTTTTGATTAGTTCAAACATCTATTTTCATTCGAGAAAAGCCAAAAATTCTATTTTCAAACTAAAATGTTTTCATTAGCACACCTACTGATTCTGACAAAAATACATTCAATATATTTATTTGGACATCGTTTAGATAATGACATGACACATGATATACAATACTGATAAAGATAAAAAAAAAAATAATAATGAACCAATTGGTAGTAATGATGCGATACCGTATCAATTCAATTTGCAAATCTCAATTCCGGTACGATATTTTGAGTCTTATAAGCAAAAACAGCCATTGCAAAAAAAAACTGGACATTTACATGTGATGCATTTCATTATCACAGGAAATTGTTATCGAACATTTCGGGCGCCCTACAAACACTTAGTCATCATAGCTGAAATTGGTTTTTTTAATGCAAAATGCAACAATTTTATGATTAGACAATGCAAGCATTCGAAGATTACGATAACAATATTCATTTGCTCACAAAATTTTTTTTAATCGATCGAATAAATGACTGCACTATTCGTTCGCCAATATATGAATGACATCAATGATTTGATATTATGTTTTACGATGGCATTGTCGTTGATAGATAATTTTATCTTTTTCCGTTTTTATTATTAAACAGAATGGTAAATTATGCCCCGCGAAATATCCTTCAATGGACGATTATGTCGCATGTCGAGAACACAAATATCGAATCGACAATTTTCATCATTCATTTCGATCATTTGAATGAAACACACTTGAAAAGGAAATTCAAATGAAAAGGAGAAGAAAAAAAAAACGAACTGACAAATAAAGAGAGAAGATCAACTTGGCAACCTTGTCATCTTTATTTTCTGCTTGAGATGTGAATATTCGTGTGTATAAGTTTTCGTTCGAATTCATATGTACATATATTTCTTGGAACGATTCTGAAACAGCTGTTTTACAAGGTGAACTAACTACGTTCACTTACTTTGTCTTTTAATGTTAATGATTTTGTATTTTTCTCATTTCATTTTTGCTTGAACGCAATATAATCTATATATATATAAATATATATATTGTATCAATCGGGAAGAAAAAAGACAAGAAAGAGAGAGAGCGAGAGAGAGAGAGAGAAGGGGGAGAAAAAAAAGAATTTCATAAGGAGTGCTTTCACTTTTAAAATTGTGCGTCGTAAGTTTTATGTTTGGGAAAAACCAACAAAAATGAATTGCTTGTCAATTTTAATTAATATTATTTGAAAGTCCCATTCGAAAACAAATTAAAAACTGAAAACAAGCAATTACTCCAATTCTGTGTACTTTGCGACAAACATTTTTATTTGTAATAATAATAATAATCATGAGTGTGTCACATTACATTAATACATTGTATGAATTATAATGGGCTAGGGACCAATGGTCTATTTATTTGCATAAATCATTTGATTGACCGATATTCAATTGTTGTGCTGTACTGTTTACGTGGACACTGGACACATACAATCCGATTTATGCAATATAATGTATGTAGATCAATCTATTTAAAAAAAAAAACTTTTGAATTTAATTATTCCGGAGCATCGGAAACATACACCAAGCGTACCGTTAATATGTGACCTGCTTCGTTAGTTTTAACTTTTAATGATAAAAAAATACACACACACACACACACACGGGTACTTTGATGACTAATATCCGTTATGGTCATAAGAAAAAATTAAAAAAAAACTAAAAAGCCCACATGCAGGGCATTCCAACCATATCGATTCATTTGACAAAACACAAACCAAAAGAAAAGGAAAAAGAAATCAATCGTATGATTATCGCAAAAGAAATCCATTAATATTTGCCATCACTGACCAATGGCCATCACCAAATGAAGCTCAACTTCACTCTAAATGGAGAGACACATCAACAAAACGTACAAAGCATAATATGAACAAAAAAAAAAAAAAAAACAAAAAAACAAAAACAAACAAATGAAAACTATAAATGACTCACCACAAAGTAAGACGACAAAGTCGATGATGATTCGCGTCAATATTCGGCTTGTATCACTCATAATGAATTTCGATTTTGGATTAAATGCTTGCTGTGAATTTGGTTCACTTATATCCACTCGACTGCTGTCGCTGCCCATTGGATGATTATTATTATTAATCGACATGTATTCACTTGGAATGGTTGATTGTAATGGAACAATTTGTTCGGAAAATTGTCGCTGTTGATCGGTTAATTGTATTTGCCGTTGATAATTGTGGCTGGTGGTGGTGATAGTGTTGCTGATATTTTGACGTAGCGGTGTTAATTCACTGGGTTCACAATGCAAACTCATTTATAATAATGCATAACCCACCGCTTAATATTGCGGTGTATTTCAATGTATTGCTAGATTTTCTCTTTCTTTCTTTTATCCTCTCCCTCTCTATCTCTCTCTATCTCAGTTTCTATATTTTCCCACACTCACCGTGTGTAGTTGCGATTAGTCCAATTGTTATTTCATTAATTGTTGTTGTATGTATGATTGTAATTGTTAAAGATGCTTCTGGTGGTTGCCTCTCTATCTGAAAGTAATTTTTGTTATTATTTTCTCATAAAAATGTGTTCGTTGACAATGTTAGCAAACAAATGACAAGAACAACGAAAAAATACACAACGAAATTTTTAATATAGATACGGTTGAATACAAGATCAATTCCGACTGATGAATACGCGAGATATAAACGTGAATGCGAACGCACAATCGCTCGCTATAACGAATATAGCAAATAGAATACTAGAATTATGGGCCATAGTGTGCGATATAAATAATAATACAAATGAAACTTTTTGTTTTTTTTTTTTTTACTCATCTACAATAATTAGAAGACAAGGAAAAGGTGAGAGAAAAAAACGAAATTCAATGTGTTGTGGGAAGAGGTCGTCGATGTGGCAACTGAATAGGAAGATAGAAAAAAACTAGCAACATTTCAAACGAAGCCCAAATGTGGAACAGGGAAATGAAATGATAATCAAAATAGTCGAAATTAAGGCGCGATCTTTTTTTCTTCTTCTTCAAGTATGATTGAATAAATGCTTTGCACACAATTTGGATTCGATGTGAAACATACGTGCAAACAATGTATCACCTGGCTCATGTACACTTTATAGTCCGTATCATATGAATTACACACATATCAATATTGATAGTAAATGTTTGGAAAATTGATAAAGATTTTTTTCCGTTCCATATATTTAGAAATATGTTGTTGTTGTTGTTGTTGTCATTGTTTCCACTAAACAAACGTCTGAAAAACTAAATTCAAATAAAATACGAAATACAGTTTATAGATCATTACTCACCGTAGGCTGATTCACATCAATTTTATAGCACAATAATCAAACAGTTTGTTGTTGGCTATATCGTGACAAGTGTGTAACGTGCATGCGTCACAATTAACAGGATCGCTACATCGGCGCCTTTTTCCTTTTTTTTTTTGCTGTTACTTTGAAGTCAATTACTTTGATTTATTTTTTCTATCTTTTTTCCGTCTTCTCTTTTAGTAAAAAAAAATTCGGCCAGCGTTGAATTTTACTTTATTTTGATAGTGACACAATTCTGTTCGACCCGAGCTTGCTTAATCGGTTTTCAATATCAATATTGAGCATGGTGTCATTCACATCGATCAAATCATTTTCACTAACGGCATGTGTGCGATACGTTCAACTCTGAAAATGAGGTTGAAATTTTTCATTCAAATTTAAAAACATATTTTTCGTATCTCATCAGGAGAGTCGATCGATGAACAGGACTCATTCACAACTCAAGACAGAAAAAAAAACAAATACATAACACATTTTATATTTTTATTGACATTTTGAAAGCAATTTAATGCTTGACCAAAACCATACCGAACCGCAGACGGTCACCACTCGAATTATTCCGATTGAAAAGTGTCAATTTTGAAGATTGAAACCATACCGTAAAAAATCATTCGAACAAACAAATTTGCTGATGGAATATTCTAATCCGTGCTAATTAAATATTTTGATTCGTACGCAGAACGATCGCTTCGGTCACCCTATAGTCAGCAAATTTTATAAACCAATTCCGTGAATTGCATTCCAATTTCTGCAAATTATAATTTGCTTGTTTTTTACGGTTTTGCATTTTTTCGCAATGATACGTGATTCATTGATCGCTTGAATTTGGCTAAGCATGTAGAAAAAATGAACGCAAAACCGATAAATTGCTTTCAATTTTAGTGAATTTAGCAAACTATGAATAATAATAATACAATTGAGCAGAACAAACCACATCCAAATGAGTTAAAATGAGGAATTTACGTTTGGTTTTTTTCCTTATATTCATGACATTAAAGTCGTTTATGTTGTTTGTAAATATTATTTTGGGATTCGGATTGGGTTCGAGACTGAATACCCGAAAAGTATAACAAAGGATATTGGTTTTTTTTTTATTTCTCTTTCGGGTCACGTTTACTTGTGAAATTCGTTTCAATTTTATATTATAAATAATAATAATAATAATAATAATAAATAATATCAAATGGAATGGCCGATGCTGCAAATGGTACAGATTTGGTGCAGTTGTTTTTGTTGTTTTTGTGTTTTCGTGATTTCGTGATTTCGTTTCCTTTTCCATGTCCATGTATGTCTGCAATCTTTAACGTTTTCGGTTTTGGCTGCATCACATGTTTACTTTTGCATATCAACTTCAAATAAATACAACCGTTTACAAAATGTTTATCTTTCACAAGAAGCATTATACATATATAAAATAAATAATCTTCTAATTCACATATCCCTACTAATTTTCATGAATTCTAATATCATTTAGCCAACTATACAACTGCAGCGTATAGAGTATAGAGAACGAAATTTTGTTGTTTGTCCGAAAATGAATTGTTGAATGAAACAAACTGCATTTGTAAACATAAATGGGCAAGTGGGCCATAAATCAATTAGAAAATAAAAACAGATATTTTTTTGTTTTGTCTCTGTCTCTCGTCTCCTTCGTTGTTGTGTTTATGTATGAGTGTTGATGAATTGATGTATAAAAACGGATTAATTTTTAACGTCAATGCAGTGATTACATTTAAATGGTGTGCTGACCCAAAATGCAACGCTCTTTGATTCAATTGAAACTAACTGCAGCATTTTATCAAATTATTCTTCTTTTTTTATTCGCTTTTTTTTTTGTTCATACATTCAAATGTGCCATGTTCTACATAATTTTCATTCAAATTTATACTTCGTATTTAGGCTCAATTATATACCATAATGGTACGGTGCTCCCGGCTCATTCATTCATCTATTCATTCAGATGCACAAGATTCCATTCAAAATGTCAATAAACCAATCAAATTTGATCGAAAATCCACTCCAATCTGGCAATGGTTCGATGCAGGCCTTTTCTATTGCCTATGCATATGCAATATGCATTACATTTGCCTTGTCTTGATTGAGATGTTTATTTGAAACGAAGATCGATCGACGAATGTTTACATTTTCATATTCTTATCACGACGAGCAACAACAACAGCAACGAACCGACTGATGATTTAAGAAAAGAAAAAAAATTCACCGGTTACATTTTATTGCAAGAAAATTACGAAATTTATCTTTGATTCATAAAGCACACCGACACTGATTCTCTTGGAATGCACAGTAGATTATTGAAACATTTTCACCGATATTTGTACAACGAAATAATTTGCGATGCGCCTTCAATTACCGTCTCGCAAATTATTATTATTATTATTGTCGCTAGGAAATGCAATTTGATCCAAAAAAGAATCATTTATATTTGCAATGCATGAGAGATTCTTGTTGTTTGTATTAGACAATGAATGTCATTGCCACACAAAAATCATGAATACAAAACAAGCATTGGCAAAGGAGATGAATCAGACAGAAAAGTATCATGGAGCGAAGATGAATTGCATGCAAAATATAAACAACATTTTTTTTCCTCCCTTTGGTTTTTTCTGCTTGTTTTATGTTGTCTTTTGCATTGTCATTTGACACCACATGTTGGAAATAAAGCCGCACACAAATTTCCATCAAATCGGAGCTATTCGGCAGTAAAAGCAGGACAAAGGCATCAGCAATACTTGCAAAAAAACGAGGAAAGTTTGCTCTTTTGCTCAATTTTTCCTTCTCTCAAAATCAGTCAAAACAAATGTATGAACATTTGTTGAGACCGAATACATTTTTCAGTCAAATATTTGCGAATGGTTTTGCCTCTTTTTAGCATTCTGTGAACATTGAAATGAAAATATTAGCTACTCTACTTTGGATTGAGGCAGAGAAATTATCGAGGACAATAAAGCACATGAGGTTTAAAGTCAATGTTAGCATCCAGGCAAAACAAGGATGAAAAGTCGACATTTGTCGCGACATAACACTACATCAATATTATATTTGAAACACATTTGCAAAAACGGTAAATCTCAAGTTCAATAATAATGTTACAGTTTATCCATCCAGCAAGGTAATGAAATTACACGAGAAGTTGCGATAGCATAGAAACTACACAGCCAGACCAGCCATAGAGTTGTTCCTTTTTTGGAATCATCGATCAACGATTTCTGTACAAATAAAGCAAATTCACCTAGAACTGTCGTCAATATATCGATGATTGTGAAAAACACTATTTCCACGGTCCCTGTGTGTATGGTGGTATTTTATTTCTAATCGCATTTATCGATCGAAAGTAAAGTGGATTCATGTGAACGGAACATGGAGACACGGTTGAGTATTATGATTTTATGGGCATTAATTTGTTGAATAATAGGGGTGCATTTATTATATGGCAACACATGAGTCAACGTATTTTTGAATTCAGAAAAAGGTTAAACCGAACTTTTATCAAATGCGAAGGTCAACCGACATTGATAAAGAACCATTTGAATTACGGCCAATCTAATTAATGTAAACAAAAACAAAAATGAATGAAATAACGATCAAAATCAATGTCAGCGGCTCACGCATCCAATATCTCATGGACATTACGTTTATAACATATCATTACATGTTTACATCAATCAAACCTTTTGAAATTTGTTTTCATCATGTTATTTAATGTTCTTTTTTTTCTTTTTTTTTCGGTCAACGGACAAATGCGTCGGTTTCCAATGTCATAGTCATCACTCAAAATGTGATTTTTTGCCAAAATAATGGACGACACATTCTGAATTTTGAATCACACCAACAATACACCAACAATATTCATTCACCAAACTCACACTTTAAGATTGCTGATTATTTAATGATCAATTGTGTTTTTTTCTTTTTTCTTCTTCTTCTATAATTCTTTTGATTTTGCGCGTAATCAATAAATTGATATCATTAGTAGCCTTTGCTCTTCATCGGAATTTTATTGCTTCTGCTATTATTCTCTTCAAATCGAAACAAAAGTGATTTTCATTTGTCATTTCGCATCAATCATAAATGAAAACAAAAAGATAAAAAAACAACAAATATATCAAATTTGATTACCGAATGTCATTTAAAATTGTTTTTTTTTTTTTTATCAAACAACATCGATCAATTCGAATCGATAAATTAATATATAAAAATGTTGCATTAAATTTTTGCTTGCAAACACTTTCGATGAATGGATACGTAAAATATCGCATTGATCCAATTATAAACGTAAATTTATTTTATCAAAACATAGAGACAAAGAACTGTGTGCTGCGCAACCGCTCACATAAACGACTACACATCAACTGAACACTCAGTGATTTTTGTTCGATGATTTTGACTTTGACATTTTCTCATTCTCATTGCTGCGTATTTTTGTGTATTTTTTTTTTTTTTCATTTTTGTTGTTGCCTGCCTTTGGATATACATAAAATGTGCGGTTGTCCTATGCTATGCACTGTATTGTTGTACTGTATAAATGTTTTCGAAAATATATATATACACATGCAACATGCATACACAAATGGATGCACACATACATTAGACAAAATAATTGTATAGGATTTCTCATTCTAGCGACATAGAAATAACAATGAAATACAATACGCAATAGACCAAATATGAGCATATCCAAATCATGTGAGTCTCTCGCAGATAAGAGCGGCCCATTTGTATATATTTCGAATTTGATGTACAACAATATACATGTGCATTAATTTGTTCATTCCTTCAGTCTAATGTTTTTTTCACCCATTGGAGACACAATCGAAAAGGTTGATATGAAAGGATTCGGTCTTTATGACAGCAATGAAATAACAATTATTATTATTATTATTATTATTATTCTTATCGGGAGAAGGTGGCAAAATGCCGACACACTGGTATTACCATTCCATTTGCTCATTTCCATTTTTTGTCATTTGTTAGACCACAGCAATATAAAGGAAAAAGCGAATCGCAATGCAGTTTGTTTGGTAAACGTGTATTACGATGCATTTCATTTATGTTCCCTTTCGTTTTTAGGGCTCTTTTGTGCACTTTACCATGCGAATGAATGAATGGATGGATGGATGGATGGACATTACAATGTACTGACTGAACACAGTTTGTATGGATGTTTTGTGTTTTGTTTATTTAGGATTCAATACACTTATCTTTGATTGAATCGGTCTAGAATCCATTCGTTTTGCGTCGTTTAAGTTCAAAAGTTTAAGCAGGAACTTGCTCATCAATAATCATCTTACCGGTTGACAATGCGTAAACTATATATGCATTCCAAAGATGACGAAAAAAAAAAACAAACTGACACCCGAATAAAATATGCACTTTCTCGAATGTATTTTGCTTTTTATATGTCGGTCTCGTTTGATCTTACCGTAGCAAAAAAAAAAAACAAAAAAAAAAAAAACAAAAATTGTTTTCGTATTGGTCTTTGTTTTTTTCTGATGCTTTGAATACTTGAAATTTGTCAGGCACATGAACATGCATGGATTAAAGAATGGTGATCGGTTTGACGCTTTGTTTTTTCTTTTTTAAAAAACACCAACAATTGAAAAGCTCAAATGAAACGGGTTAAGTGTTGGATTAAAATTCATATTGACAATATATTTTCTGCAATTGTTTAAAATAAATATGCACTAAAAAATCACAATATCAAGCGTTGAATGAATGGTCATGTTGTTTTAAAAATTACAAAAGAAAAAAAGGAAAAAATATTATGGCAACTCAAAAATCTACATTCAATGATTTCGAGGGATAATTCTTTCAATTAATATTTTATGTCCGAATCAAAATTCGTGTTGACATCGGTCCATGAGTTCGTTTATTTCTTTCTTTAGGTAATAAATTGATTATATTTGAATAGATTTAATCGCTTAACTAAGCCAAAGATAGAAAATCATCCGAATTTGTTACCAACATCATCGTGGTCGATGTCCCTGTGTTCAGTATATTCAGAGGCACAATAGTGCCTTCGTCTTAATGGCAACGCCGATAGAAAAATTTAAATGTCTTACAAGAAAAATGGACGCTGAAGAGAAAAAAATTCCATCAAATATCAGCATTGAAATCGATCGAGTTTCTGCTAAGTTGACAGGGCGTTTAATTAGCATTTGAATCATGTGTCGATTGTGTTGATAAATTCTCTGATTTACGGATTTGCACTACAGTTACAATACCATTTGAATCATCAAATTTACACGTAACTGTTACTTTTCCCAATTGGAATGTAAAAATCTGTGAACCATATCGTGTTTTTAAGTAAACGGATCGAGGGTCATTTCGAAGTATTTCCACAATATTCCCCTAAAATTATATTAAACAAAAAAGTTTTTTTTTTTTTTTTTTAAATGATTCCCTTCGAAGCCATTAACAACTACAATATAAAACCGGAACAATCGCACGAAACTTACTCGATTGATTTGAAATTCTTCAATTTGTGCAGTGGCTCGGTCATTGAAGACCACTTCTAATGTTGTATCAGATAGAATCCAATTGGGAACTTTTACATTAGCACACTGGCTTCCGGATGCTGTGCTTCCAGTTGGTATAAATGATGTGGATTTTTGTGATGATGAGTTTTTATTGACAGTTTCCTCACCATCTGGTTCTTCGCGCGTATCAATTGATTCAGCATCGTTTTCAACTGATATTTCCAGACCATCTACACAATAAAAAAGTCAAAGAAAGTATTTGTATCTGGATTTCAGATGTATAAAATGCGTCCGGATTACGTACTCGTCAAACAATTTTCCAAAGGACTGTCATATCGTGGAATGTATGGTTTAATATCAAGCACCGGTGTACCATCGACCATATCAGTGCCATGAAAATAAATTCTATGGCCATCGATTCGGTTAATTTCCACCAATGATAAACCTATCGGACATGGTCGATGTGGTGAACGTGTACTAAATATACCAACACGATCACCATGTAAACGTGGTGGTGCTATTTTTGCCTTGACATGCGAATCATTCTTATGAAAATGATAAATGATCCATAAATGCGAAAAATCACCAAGACGTTCCAATGCATGCTCTGGATTATTGAACATATCTTTACCCAATTCAATGTATCCAACAAGATTTGTGCATACAGTCGGCTGTCGTGGAACAGCACGTTTTTGTGGAAAATCAGTACGTATCACTCCAATGGGCTTAAATGTTATACCATTTGGATTTGATTCTTTGGTTGAGTCTTTGGTGGTGGATTTACTGGCAGGTGATTGTATTTGTTTTTGTTTTTGTTCTTTGCAATTGATGCACTTAAAGTCAGTCAATACATTTGTTATCGTTTTCAGATCAGTTTGATGAATATGTGTCAATGCGTTGATCTGTTGTCTGTGTAACAGGAAAAATTTGATTTTATATTTGGTATTTACATTCAGTTTAATGGTTTTGGTCGATGGTCAAAAGTATGAAAAGAATAATTACCGCAAATTTTTAACTTCGTTTCGAGCCATTGTCAGCTGTTTTTGTAAATCGGCGACTAAAGTGGTTGCCATTGTTGATAGATTTTGGTGGAATAACGTTGATGAGAATTCAAAATGGTTGGAACCCCGAGAAACTGAAATTAGTTTTATCGAGACAAAAAAAAATTTAGATCAAAAAAATCATAGCAAAGAACAGAGAATCAGAAGCCTCTTCTAAGACGAATTCGTGTATAATTTACATTTGACACTTAAGATTTGACAGTTTCTTCTGTTTGGGAAATAATTGTTGTTTTTTTTTTGGTCGATGGTCAAAAGTATGAAAAGAATAATTACCGCAAATTTTTAACTTCGTTTCGAGCCATTGTCAGCTGTTTTTGTAAATCGGCGACTAAAGTGGTTGCCATTGTTGATAGATTTTGGTGGAATAACGTTGATGAGAATTCAAAATGGTTGGAACCCCGAGAAACTGAAATTAGTTTTATCGAGACAAAAAAAAATTCAGATCAAAAAAATCATAGCAAAGAACAGAGAATCAGAAGCCTCTTCTAAGACGAATTCGTGTATAATTTACATTTGACACTTAAGATTTGACAGTTTCTTCTGTTTGGGAAATAATTGTTGTTTTTTTCTTTGTTTTTTTTTTTTTGTGGAGAAGATGAAAAATGACCAAAACAACCGTACATTCAGTATTGTGTGCATTTTTCAATGAATTTATCGAAAATGAATTATTAAATCATCGAAAAAACATAAAAATCCAACAAAAATTTCAATTAACCAAACCAAAATGAATGCGTTCAATAAATGGCGACCGAAGCGACAACGGTATCAGTCGCAACCACAATTGTCATTAAGCATTTGGCGCTGCAGTCATCAGCAAATCCATAACTAAGATTTATACGGAGAAAAAAATATTACTCATTCCAGCTGCAGCCATTGTTAAGAGCAATAGCGTTGAATCACTCGTACTCTCGTAATAAAACAGTTAAGCAACAAACAAGTAAAAATTTGTCAAGTCCTCTATTAAATCCGCATTAAAAGAAAAAAAAAGAAAAGAAAACGAAACAAAAAGCAATTCTCTGGTAATCTAAAAGTAAAAATTAAAAGAAAATCGTGCAAAAATGGTTGATAAAATTGATATGAGCTTGGAAGACATCATCAAAACCAACAAGATTGGTTTTCGTCGTGGCGGAGCAGCGAAAAAACAACAGGCCAATGGAGCTGGCGTTCAACGTCGTCCAAGACAACAGCAACAACAAACTACCAAATTTCGTGGAACAGCCAATCGTCAAATTGGCAAACAAAAAGGACGTACATTTGGTGGCTCACAACCACGCAAATTTACCAGGGTAAGAAAGAGTTGATCACACACAAAAAAAAAAAAAAAAAATTTAGCAAAAATTAAAATGATAAAAGAAATATCGTGAGACAAAAGCGATGAGAAAGAGAAATGATGACCATTGTAATCTGTCTGATACACACCATGACCTATATGGAATCATATGTACGCTAATCGAAGCTGAACACATTAAATGGCCACCAAATATCATGCAAAATTTAATTTGCACGTCATTTGCGATCCAAAATGAATCCCCAGAAAATTCGTTCGAATCGTTCGACGGAATCCGCGAAGGAAACAGAACAAAAAAAACCAAACGTCTCGAATACGTTTTAAGCGATTTGCATCATGTTGCCCTTTGCCAAGGCAAACTATTTTCTCACCATCAAATGAACATAAATTAATTCATTGTGTTTCGTGTGCAACGATTTAATCGATATAATCAAATCGATTAATTGGACTCATACGCATTTAAAAATTAAATGAAACATCAAAAGCTAAATTTTGAATGAGAAGAAACGCAGAAGGGAAAAAAAAATTAACAAAATGGCTGCCGTTACGATGAAAGCAAATGATTTTCATGTTTGTTCATATCTTATAAATGCCGTGTAATGCGTACCATTCGTCGTCTCTTATAAAAACGAAAGCCAACCATAATCCAATATGTCTGCCGTTACATATGGCACAATAGACAGAATATTATTTATGAAAATGGACTAACAAAATATTTTTTGATTATTAGTGTTAAAAGATGAAAAAATGATTTCATTGCCATGGAAAAAAAAAGACATTAAAATCGCGTGATAATTTGTTCATTCATATCAAAAGCCAAAGAAAAAAAAAATTTAAATAAAAAAATTTCAATTTATAATATTCAGTTCGTTCAATTGTTGTTCCGTTCATTACGAAGAATGAAAATGTTGTTTTTGTTACCGACAAAAATGGCGGACTTTTGTATGATCTGTTTTTAGTGCGTGTTTTTTTTTTTAAATAACGAATCGGATCGCGTACATAAATATCTACACAAAACGTCTGAAAAATTATTTGATTTTTATTTATTCGCCGTAATCCACAAAATCATCATGGAAAATGCAGTGAAATTTCATTATTGATAAAAAATGAAGAAGAATAATTCTCTTTACCAATTCGTTGTAATCATTGCCGTTATTGTTCGTTGATGATGATGATGATGATGATGATTCCTACACAGAAATTTCGTCTGATAACACACATAGCAGACGAAATGATGAATTAAAACTTTCATTCGAATTTTGTGAATGTGATGCTCTCAGTTATGAATAAATTGAAAAAGAAAAAAAGATTAAGAAGAAAGTTTATTCTCGTTTGATTGGACACATTTCTTATTATTCATGAACAATTTCATTTCATCGTTGAACAACGAAAAGGCCGCACCGGACAACAGTTTTTATTGTTGAGCTAAACGATCGTTCCGACGCTTTTACAAAACCATAGCGACAAATCGATCAACCGGATTGCATCACATTGTTTAAATTAATCAAAGAATCTATTCAAAGATTTGTGTTGTTAATATTATTATTATTATTATGATTTTTTTCCGTATTCATCATATATCAATAATGAAAAATGGCACCGTGAATTGTGTTGATTATGAGAAATTAATGCTCTCAACAAAAAAAAAAAAAAAATGAACTGTAAGCTGTTCGATTTATGGAAGTTGATGGCGATAAAAAAGAAATCGGATTTTCCAAAAGTGTGATTATGTGTATGTGTTTGTTTAATGTAATGTTAGTTTTATTCAAATTCTTTTTCGTTTTTGTTGCAAATTTGAAATCGTAAATAAATGGAAATAGGTGACCCACACCAAATGTAAATGAAAGAAGAAAAAAATTACAAATTGAAAAAAAAAAAAATGATAAGTGAACAATTAATTTAATGAAAAGAAAAAAGAAAAGAATATTGAATGATTGAGACGAAGGGGGAACCACACCAAGGCCAGGGATGGGACAAGCCGAACATTTTGTTTAATTGTTCTTTCCAATCATTCGCCACAACATCTGCGAAATCGGCTTCATGCAGCCGATATGTATGCAGCGTTCAAATGTGCATATTGTTTTGTTAATATGCACAAATCAGGTGTTTTCATATACCCGACATTTATGTTTAACCGTTGAATTTTTTTTTTTTTCAAAGAATTTCTTTCAGTATGAAAAAATATAGATAGAAAA
Organism: Mayetiola destructor; assembly: GCA_000149185.1. Classification (NCBI taxonomy): domain Eukaryota; kingdom Metazoa; phylum Arthropoda; class Insecta; order Diptera; family Cecidomyiidae; genus Mayetiola; species Mayetiola destructor. The sequence continues at coordinate 1,303,376 of GL501541.1, forward strand.
ATCGGTTCATTTTTGTTTTCCTCGTCTTCAACTAACTTTTTCCGTTATCATTCGACTTCGATCATTGCTTTGAGCTGTGTGGTGCCTTTGCGACTGGAAGTACGATTGGCTATATCTTACATTTAATAACGCGTCCGATTTTATCCATCAAGGGACCAATCACAAATTAGAAATGAAAAGAAAAAAACACACACACATATACATATAAAAATATACAGATCGATCGATTGCGATTCGTTAGGGCCATTAGCCAATTACCTTCGTCATCTTATAAAAAAAACAGATTCCGATGCAGATTTTGCTGCATTCACATTTTGGCTGTGTGTGTATGCGGTGGAATGGGATTCAACAATTCTTCATCTCGTTAAATGCGACACGACCATCTTAATCTAAAAACCTAAAACAAACCAAAAACAAAATCCAACAAATCCAAAACAAATAAAATAATTCTAGGGCGATGTGAACGGCGCATGGAAACATGATATGTTCGAAGGTGGCAAAAAACAACTTTTACGTGGCGCAGTTAATGGAATACTTCACGGCGCTTCAGCTAAATTGATGGTATCGAATTTGGATTTTGGTGTTTCAGAAACTGATATTCATGAATTGTTCGCCGATTTTGGACCATTGAAAAGTGCTTCAGTACATTATGATCGGTCTGGACGTTCGTTGGGTAAGTGTTTTTTTTTATTTACATAATCGAATTCTTACTCAAACCAAATCAAATGTACAGAGAACAAAAATTGTATTGAGACTTTTGTATTGAATCTATTTCGAAAAACGAGATTGTACTGTCATAACACTGGTATCAATGAAGTAATTTTATCGTGAAAATTTTATCATTGCAGGAACTGCTGATGTTGTATTCGAACGTCGGTCAGATGCCGTCAAAGCAATGAAACAATATAATGGTGTACCACTCGATGGTAGACCGATGAACATTCAATTAGCCACATCTGAAGTACCAGCACCTGCACCCGTTCGTAACAACAGACCAACATTCGTTCCAAACAGAAATCAAAATCAAAATCGACCACAACAACGAAAAGGTAATTTCATCGAAACAAATGTTTCATCCACAAAAACAAAAACTATGTGATTAATTACATACAATTTTAATTGAATTGTTGATTTGTTATTTTAGGTCAGCGACCAGCTCAAAATGGCGGTGCAAATAAACGTGCTGGCGGTACAAACCGTGTAGCCGCTAAACCAGTTTCAGCCGAAGATCTCGATGCTGAGCTGGATGCTTACATAAACGACATGAAACTTTAAGAGACAACAGATCAACATTATTACAACAACAAGAAAATAATTGTTGGTTTTTTTTTTCATTGAATGAACTCATTCACGTTAGGCGCTAAGACTTACTCAATAATAATGGAAAGAAAATGGAGAAATAACTTGAATTAATAGTAACGAAAAAATTGTATTAGCCCGTCTTCGGCTGAATCTGGTGTTGCCAAAAAATTTTACTGGCAAAGAATATCATTAGGAACGTTGATCGAGCATCCAGCCACATTGTAATTATCGAAAGGATTCAACGTTTATTATATATTTCTAATTTTTTTTTTTTTTTGTAAACACACAACAATGGAGGAATGCAGTTAATTTTTCACAATTGTTTCACACCATAGTTTCATTTCAATAATAATTCAAAAGCTTTTAAATTTTAAAATTACATCAATTTTCTGAAAAATTTATTCTGTTTGAATACACGAAGGGCAATTAATATTATCACATTCATCATAGACAAATATCATCAATCAGTTCAAATGACCAAAATTCATGCAAATTAAGAAATAATTTTTACATAATTTCTGATATTTCATTTTTTAACATTTAAACAAAATGAAAACTGTCAGCTGCGAATATTATAATTATTATTAAAAAAATTTTGTTGAAATGTATCAATGTAGGCATATGCCTGGACGCTCGTTGCGCATACATTATTTCTTTTACAATTCATGGAAAAATAACAAAAAAAAAAAAAAACTTATAATATCTGTATGGAAGAAATAAGACTCAAGAATAAAAAAACAAAATTAAACTGCAGATCTAAGCATAAGAGACAAAGAGAGACAATTTAATGCAAATAATAAATTGAAGAAAAAAATAAAATGAAGAAAAACAGAATATTTTATGGAACAGTTTAGATTCCAAGCAAAAAAAAAAGAAAAACAAAAAACATCCGTATTTCATTGCGAATTCCGAAAGGAAAATAGATAATTTTATTATTATTCATAGATGACCGGCGACTAAAGATGATGAGGTAAGTGGTGAAAAATATGAAACTACGTGGAGCAGGATGAAAATATCATATTCAAGGACTTGAGTTCCAGGATCACCGAAAAATATTCGAATCCTGAAATGATTGTTCGTACCATTTCCTTACTTATACAGAAGACCCGACAAATAAAACTATGCCATTAGCGATGCAACGCATCAAACGCACTTTGAATACGAATTTCTAATCGGGTCAAATGGTTCATGTTCATAAGATTTGATTAAGTCCAATGATGGGTCATTTTTGGAATAAATAAATATTCAAACGACGACTAGTAAATAGCAACGAAATCAACAACAATAATTACAAGTATAATGGTAACCTGTTCGACCTGTCCGAAATTCGAAACTACGCCACTCATTTCATTGAAGAATATGCAAATCTTTAAATTTTTTTTTCTTTCCAATTTTTAATTATTGTTTCCTTTCGGAGCTTTATTAATAATAATTACAATTGTTCACATAACAATATTTCGTCTTGAAAAAATTGGAAAACAAGACTGTCGACTATTTTTCTGTGTACATGTACAGCAGGTTTTTTACTTGCAATTTAGAATAGATTCAAAAACAAAATATAGAAACCAAATGCGTATCATTATGAGCTGCTTATTAATGCATACGACACAAAAAAATGAATGTCATTTTAGTATAAGGATTTGTTTGGGTTAATAATAATTTGCGAAAAATTCAAAAAGGTGAAGAGCGATGAGTTGAAAATTAAATTGAGGGCCGAAAAAACACATGATTATTTTTCACAAATTATTATTAATTAAAGCGTTTACGCTTGTCGAGCATTTGTTTGGCTTCATTGTTCACGGATCACATCCGACCAACGGCAACTTAATTAAACCTGAAAAGCGATTAACCTGATATGAAGAGTATTTGTCGAATGTAACCACAAAACATTACAAATTTTACATAAATATTAAAGTGTTTGCAAAATCATTATCTACCACAAAGCCGTCAGTAAATGTCGTCAGTCTTTGTTCAGATCTTTTCAGAAGAGCTTAGTGGCATCAGAACGTGGCAAAAGATATTAATTATTTCGTAGGTTTTTTTTTCTTTTCGGATTTTTGTTTCGAAAAAAATTGTTTGCTAAAATTTTCGTATGAAATTCAAAGGAAAAATTTAACGATTAAAAAAAATCATGATCTTGATTATATTCACATTGATTCTTGGAGTAACGGTTGCATATTGTGTGTGGCTTGAATTCCAAAAATGGCAATTGGGATGTACAAAATTGAAGCAATTTTCAAAAATAACCGGATTACCGATACTTGGCATTGGCGGCCGATTCATTGGACAAAATAATGAAGAAGTGATGCGAATATTGGATGATTTGTTTTACGAGGCAAAGCCACCGTTTCAAACATGGCTTGGACCAGCACTAGTTGTTGGAATTTCAGATCCAGAAGATATGCAAACTATTTTAAATGCCGATCAATGTCTCGATAAACCGTACATGTATCGATTTTTGCGAAATATAACCGGATTGCTTGCATCACGCCGTGAATTGTGGAAACAACATCGAAAAGCATTGAATCCAACATTTAGCACCAAAGTGATCAACAGTTTTATACCAATATTCAATGTTAAAGCAAAAATTTTGGCCGATCAAATGGATAAAAATGTTGGAAAATCCTTTGATATTTATCGTCCCGTATTTAAAGCGCTCACCGATACAATTGTTAATACAGCATTGGGAACAAAATGGGAATTACAAACAGTACATGGTGATCGTTTGCATGATACATTCATCGAAGTTATGAATTATTTCCAACGGCGTGTTGTTCGATTTTGGCTAAAATGGGATTTTACATATAATTTAACAATGGAATGTAAACGTGAAATGGTGCTATTGGAGCGTGGATATCGATTTTTGCGCAGCATTCGTGAAACCAAAGAAATTGAAATCGAAGAAAAATTGGAAAAAGGTGATGATATTTTGAAAAAGGCAAAGGATGAAAATCTTTTAACTTGGATACAAAAGTGTTTTATGTTGTATCGTGATGGTGTTTTCACTGATCAGCATCTAATCGAAGAGATTGATACGGTATTTGTGGGCGGAACAGATACAACAACAGTCACAATTTCAAGTGTATTAATTATGTTGGCCATTTATCCAGAATATCAAGATAAAGTTGTTGCCGAACTACATGAAGTATTTGACAATCCTGATATGCCAATTACATATGAAGACATAACAAAACTTACCTATATGGAAATGGTAATCAAAGAATCGTTACGACATTTTCCAGTTGGGCCATTTATTGCACGAGAATGTACCGAAGATTTGGAATTTCGAGGCGGTGTCATTCCAAAAAATGCTATTATTGTATTAAATATTGCTAAACTGCATAAAGATCCAAAATATTGGGGTGAAAAGGCCAATTCATTCGATCCAGATAATTTTTTACCGGACAATTTCTCTAAAATGCATCCATACACATTTTTAGCATTTTCTGGTGGTGCCCGAAATTGTATTGGTATAAAATATGCGTGGGTCGTGTCAAAAATAATGTTGGCATTTTTATTAAGACGATATCGATTCACAACCGATTTAAAATACGAAGATATTCGAACAAAAGTCAGTCTCATATTGAAAATTGCAAATGAAAATCCAATTCATGTGGAACGCCGCGAATGGTAATCAGCATATTGATAAATATTTCAATATCAATTTTATTCTGTATGTTTTTGTTGTCATTTTAATTGTAATGGAATTTTGTGCTTTATATTTATTGAGAATTAAAGATTTAAAAATAAAATAGAAAAAAATAAATTGGAAGAAAGACGTTTGAAAAAAAATCAATAAAGTTTATAATGCCAATAATATCTCTTTTCGATTTGTAGCTTTTTTTGTCATTAATTTTTGGTAGTAATTTTTGGCTTCTAAAAATGACTAAAATCACATTTTAAGCGATTACAAACGAACTGAAACCTAATCATTCATTTACAACAAACGTGTATACAAGTTGTACA
>GL501541.1:1310723-1331322 GCA_000149185.1 Mayetiola destructor
CCACCGGCACCATTCATTGCAAGAACGAACATCGCTGATATTCAACTACATAATGGAATCATACCAAAGAATTCAACGATTTTCATAAATATTATGCATATGCATCGGAATCCAAAGATTTGGGGTGAAAATGTGAATGAATTTAATCCGGACCGTTTTCTTAGAGAAAATGTAGCCACTCGTCCGCCATTTAGCTATATTCCATTTTCTGGTGGTGCCCGAAATTGCATTGGTATGAAATATGCAATGATTACGGTGAAAATTGTTCTATGCCATTTGTTACGACAATATAAATTCATCAGCGATCTGACTATAGCCGAAATTCGCCTCAAAACACATCTCGTCTTGGAAATTATCAACGAAAACCCATTAAGAATTGAGAAACGCATATTTTAATGTCATTTTCATTTGCATCCATTCAAACATTTATTTTTCTGTATTTTATTTTTTTTTTCTGGTTGAATTCATCGAATGTCAATTCAAATAAACAATATTATTTAATGTCCAAAATAGTTTTGTTTGTTTTTTTTTTTTACAATCGTAATAATTTTTCTAATTTTTTATTGGAAAATCATGAAAATTTACTGAAAATTCATTTTGCTATGATGATAAAAGGCATAAAATAAGGAAGAATACAATTTTTGATAAACATTGAAATGGATGATGCAAGGAACTGATAAAAATCAATTAATTCAAATTATTAAAAGTACGCAGCACACACAGGATGTGTACATTAGTGTTCTTTTCACACAGTCATCGATTTATTGATGAAAATTCTAGGCAAATTTACCAAATTTGTGTAAAAAAAACGCGGGATGCCCTATACAAAGAATGCTTAATTGCATATCAATACAAGTGCTTGTTGGCCATTTCCACACAAATAAGGCAAATTTGCATATAACTATGGAAAACACCTGTGTGCGTACGCATAAATTACTTTAATTTGAACACTAAAACGCTAATCGATGTTTTGCCGCTGTGTTTGTTTTTCTATTCAATTGAATTAATTGTAAATAAATAATTAAAAAAAAAGTGTCCGATAGATTATTATGCGAGGTGTGAGAGACTTTGAGAATGAATTGAAAATTATGTGAGATTTTTTGAAGCGTAATTTCAAACCATGAAATACCTCGTAATCGACTTGACTCGATAAGAGAAGGCAAATTTTTTCACTCCACCATTTTTTGAAAATCGCTCGTCATCACATTCTTCTTGAAATGAATTTATGACAATAGATATTAACGATGGGTTGCATTTCTTCATACACACACACAGACAAAGAAAGATTAAAATACAATTTATGAACTTAACATATGAAAATATTTTCAAAAAAAAAAAAAACGGAACTTTTCTGATTTGTAATTTGTTTTTCGTTTCAATCGAAGAGGATAATTTTAATATTCTTTATCATTAATTTTGTTTGTTTGTTTTTTTCTCCTGTGTGTGTAAAAATGTTATAAATTAAAATAGATGTTTGGCCTTTCAACGTTTCGACCTCTCAATAAACAATTTCTGGTTCGGTGCCGAAATAACGATCACCGAAATTTCCAATGCCTGGTATAACATAAAATTTATCATTGATTTCTGGATCTAAGGCTGTTGTTACAATTTGAACCTGTTCAGTTTGAAAAAAAAAATACAAAAAAAAGAAAAACAAAAAAAATTTGACCCAATAAAATGTGATGATGTCAACGAAGTTTTGTTTGATATTTTCATCGTAGAAAACTTACTTTTGGAAATGCATAAGCTATTGAATGAACACCAATTTCGGCCATAAGTAATGAAACTAATTGGATATTTTCCTCGGGCACATCATAATCTAAAAGCACACGAATTGCCATCATAGCTGCTGCGCCAGTTGCAACTGTTGCATCCATTAAAATGACACGGCAGTCTTTTATATCTTTTGGCAGTCTTAAATAGTATAGCTATTCAAATGGGAATCATTTAAAAGGAAAAGAAAAGAAAAGAAAAGAAATACAAACAAAACAATTCAAAAAAGTGTGTTATCATTGATTGATCACGATGACTGTTAATGATTTTATTATTTATTAGAATTAGGACTGAATGGGTTCACTTACTTCTGGTTCGCCAGTACTTTGATTTGTTTGAATAAGAATTTTTCCAATGCGAATATCTTTGCATACATCGCATAGAGCCTGTTCCATTGTTTCACCGGCTCGTAAAATGGACACACCGCAAATCTTTTCACCGGCCATTCGTTTGCCCTCATATGGAACATTTTGTGGTGTATCGACTTTAACTAATTTGAATGGCATCCAACCTAATGCATATTCAATCACCAATCGAATTAAACGATTCGAATAAAAAATAAATTCATCACGTGATGTATCCTGATTTCGTATAAATGTATGTAATCCTTTGATTTGGGGTGTTACTGGTAATAAATGTAATGAGTCTGGTCGAGGTTGATCGATGTATGAATGGGCTAAACGTTCCCTTAATTTGAAACCTCTCTGGAAAATGGATTGAAAAAAAATTCAATAAATAAATGAATTGAATTGCATTTTTCATTTGACGAGATATTGTTGATTTAATGGATATATTAACTCACCAACTGCAACTGAGTGTGAACATGTTGAACGATCAATTGAATAGCAACTTTGTTGTCACCACCGCGTGGCACAATAATATCAGCATGTGCCATGGTTGGCGCTATATAATTACAATATGATGGTTTAACCATGCTTGAATATTGTTTAATAACACCTTCAATGTCACGGCCTCGCATTGTTATATCTCTGCAATTATTTGAAATTGATTATTATTATTATTTATACTTATGATTTCAATGAGATGATGACAAACCTTTTGAGACGTCTAGCCAAACGTATATCGGCATCTGTATCGACAAATACTTTCATATCTAACATATCTAACACTTCTGAACTATGAAATACGAGAATTCCTTCAAATATAATAACATTTGCACCATACATTGTCTTAGTGGCAGCTTCACGTTGATGCGATACAAAATTATAAATTGGCACCTCGACTTTTTTCCCCTCTTTCAATTTACGCAATACGTCAGCCATTAAATCCATATCAAACGCATCCGGATGATCAAAATTATATTCATTATTTTCGGCTCTTTGGTGTTTTTCCTCATCAAGGTACTGCAAATTTTACAAAGAAAACAATTTCCTATCTCTATTATAAAAACTTGGCTGGGCTTCGAATCAAAATGAAAAATAGAAAAAAAAATTACCTTATAAAAACAATCCATGGACAATAAAGTAACCCACGGTACATCCAAACTCTCAATTATTTTCTGAGCAACTGTTGTCTTACCAGATGCACTTCCACCGCAAATTCCTGTGTCCGAATTATGATTTTCAATTCATTTTTTTGTTTTATTTGTTTTTTATATTTATTATTCGATTCATTCAAACGACGATCATATAACGAATGAACGATAAACGAAAATCAAAGACAAACGAAATTAAATTTAATGAAAAAAAAACATTCCTTTCGAAACATGCATCACATTCGGATGGATTATAGTTTAAATTAGAAAATCATATTCTTATCTCTCATTTTGTTATTTTTTGTTATTATGTTATATTTGATTCCCGATTGGCGATTGAAACAAAAAACAAACCTATAACAAATGGTTCGACCTGTTGCCCAGCACAATTATACCATGGTGGACGACCGGCTGTATAAATAGTACGATTATTTGAGCGTATTATCGATTCAGTTGCATCAATTGTTTTAGTTAAATTTATTGATGTTGTGCGTTGTCGCCGTTGCCTCGGTGATCGCAACGATCCTAAATTTATTTAAAAATAGAATTTTTTATAATTGATTTTATTATTATTGTTTTTGTGTGTGTGTGTGGTGTGTGTGTTAGAATGGCCTCGAATGAAAAATGCGTCATCTCACCTGAATTCGATCTGGATTTGAGATTGGACGTTGGAACGGTCGTCGGTGATGCAGGACAAAATACATCGTTTCCATTATGATATTCTGAATCATTTGTATGATTCGTTTCTATATAAATTGCATCTGTTATCTCAAGTGGTTCTCGGTCCCCAGCATCACTAAAATGGGAAAAAAGAAAGAAAAAAAAACTCATGTTTAATGAAATTAACAATGGACATTTCACAAAACCTGCCCATAAATATATAATTGAATTCAATTCGCTGAGTCAATTTTTTTTTTTTTGTTGTAGCTCGATGATTCAATGTCAAATTGATGAAAATAAATGAGAAAAATGTTCAAAAACGTGCAACACAATTCAATTGTGTCCATTTACATTGTTTGGAGTCCAAAACGTGAACATTGTGTAATACTTCTGGTTCAATAAAGTCATTTCAACTCAAAAGGTATCGTTCTTGTTATCAATTGATGATAATCAGACTAATTTTCTTAAAAAAAAAAAAAAAAAAAATTACTGACGCGTCAGATGTAGCAATATCCACTGATAAACGAATAAAAATGTAATTCACCCAATTGCCCATTACCTGGGTTTACCAAGTAATTATTGTCGTCACCGCTCGTGAATTATTATTATTTGTTGCTATTTATTTTTATTGCACCATTTGAATATACGAACAATATTAAATATAGCCTTCAATGCGAATTTCAAAGTGAAAACAAAGTTGAAAAAAAAAATCAAATAGACGTTATCAAATTGATAAAGAAATTAATTCATTTACGGTTCACATCACAAAACTGTTAAAATGTTATGTATAAAATTCTATGATTCTGAAAAATGTCATTTGATTCGATGTGAATGCGTTGACTAAGCAACAACAGCTCGTTTTCATATTGAGTATTGTGAATTTATTCGCATTTTCGGTGTTACATTGAATTTTCTTAGGATGGCTCAATTGTATACATTAGACGAGGTTAGGCCGCATAATGGTAAAAATGGGACCAGAACATGGATCGTCCTCCACGATAATGTTTACGATGTAACCGATTATCTGGATGATGTAAGTTTTCTAGCAAATTCGGATGATAATTTAATTTCTTAAACATTGTGTACACTTATAAAGCATCCTGGCGGCGCCGAACTGATAACAGATGTTGCCGGTCGAAATGCGACCAAAGAATTCGATGATACCGGTCATTCGAGTGATGCAAAACAAATATTAAAAAAAATACAAAATCGGTGAACTTGTTGAGGTAACAAAAAAAAAAAGAAAGAAAAAAAAGCCGATTGCCTTGTTCCACTATCAAGAATATTGTTATATTCATTTTTGCAGACGGATAAAAAGGTGAATCGCAAGAAGAAAACAACACTTAAAACTGTTGAGGACAATAGAACTGAAGTAATCAAACGGAAAAAACGGTTCCGATTCTTTTTCTGTTCGTAAATATAATTTATAACATCATTAAATGAATGAGAGGTAAAAAGGCTTGATTAGATGACATTTCATCTTTTTGCATATTAGATTTAAATTGTAAATTCTGAGAAATTTGAATAAATATTGAATTATATGAAACCATATTGGCACGGTTTTCATTGAACAAAAATTGAAAAAAAAAAATTCGATTGCAATTCGATTTGTTGTGAACGAAGAAAAACAAATACAAATAAAAAATTATAAAATCAAAGGAATATTTAAATGAATATTATTTACGCCTTCGTTGGATTGGATCGTTTCACAAATATTAATTTGGACATTACGAAAAAAAAACAACGAAAAGCAACAGGAAATAGAATCGTATATAGCAAAATTTTTAAATTATAAATTCAACGCAGTTTCACTGTTGACAAGCGCAACCACTTAATCTTAATTGGTATGTTTCGATCACAAAGTCAATTCAATCGCATTCAACACCAAAATCCAGACTGAACGACACAAAACGGAATTCATTCGATTCGAATTGCCAATTATAGCTTTTCATTACTGGTTCGGCACTCAGCACATTTTTCGTTTCGGGTGGTGATGTTGTCTTCTTTTTTTTTTTTTTTTTATTGTTGCCCTGATGGGCAATTGTAGACAACAATGAATTTTTTTTTCGAGTTTACAGCTTATACAGAATGAACCGTACACAAGAGTGAAGAAACATCACCATCATTTTCAAAGACATTCAATATCTGGTCCTAATAAATGAATTTTATGACCATTTTAGTGGTAAGCTACACATGTAGATTCTCTTCTTTTGCTGACGTTTCTGCTGATCGGTTTTCAATTTGTCAGGTATTCGCAATTATCCATAATATCATTTAGGTGGCAACCGTTTTGATTAGCCGACAACAACAACAACAACAAAAAGCATCGATGCTAATTTGTTTTAGAGGTTATCAATTTTATTATCGTTATGAGCCAATGTTCTGCGCTCGAGCACCGATGATGCTATCATCTGATTCAGACGTAAAGATTGTTCCATTGTTTCGTATGTCGATACGACGTATAGCGAATTAATTGTTTCGATATCGATATTGCTCTGTGGTAGTATATTCGCATGAGATTCTGTGCTAATTTTATAAAGATATTGTTAATTATAATTTAATAATTAAAGTGTATTGCTGTTAGAATATATATAGAAATGGAACGTGCCATTCTCAAGAAAAGATCGTTTGATTTGATTTAATTTGATTTATAGTGTTTATTATCATTGAATTTTAAATTTTGACGCCTGAATACCCAAACACCCAAACAACGATAAACGATATTCTCAACACACTTATTCTGAGAATTGGTTCATAAAAACTGACGCGTACTAGCATGGAGGTAATATGAAAGCCAAAGAGAAAATTTTGCTTTGGCACGTGATTTTCACGCTAAATTGAAATGTCATGAAATTGACGTTAAATGTGATATTAAAATGACATGTAATTGTATGTGTAGCAAAATGTACTACGATATTATATCGTGAAACAGGAACAGAATATTTGTTGCTCAATTAATATTACTCACTGAAACTGTATAATATAATGCTTGAAATACCGGGGTCATGACGAATTGAAAGCAATGAGAGTAGAAAAACAGCAGACAACAAAGAAAATGGAAAATAAATCCTTTGATGCAAAATAACATATCAATCAATCACAGACAGCAATCATTATTTAAATATTTACATAAACAGATGATCAATCGATTAAATTTTTTTTTTTATGTTCGTTTTTACGCAAATTGTGAATAAATAATTTGTGATTATAGCTAATGGCTACTGACTCTGGCGTCTCAAAGAAATGGCCACGTGTCTCGTATTTATGCTTCATGTTCAATTTGCAATGTTCAATGTTTATTAAACAAAAACTCAATTGTTTATCAATAAAAATGTAAAGAGCAGAGCTGATTGCATGAAAATCGATGGAATGGTCAGCATTTTGAGAATGCACAACGAAATACTGTCGAAAACTATTGTCATATGAAAAAGAATAAAAAAAATAATGTTTATAAATTAACATATATATACAATATGATATGCGATTCATATGCAAAATAGTAAATTTGGCATGAGGCACGAAAATCATGTATGGCAAAATATCAAACTCAAAAGTTGAGTGAACTGAGTGTCATTCAGTTACAATATATGTAATAATTTACAATCACAAAACAATGAACAAGCAATGAATCAAATAGAATTAAATGATAAATGTGAGCCATTTGGATTATTAATCGCTGTTTCTATCAAATATATCATCGGTTGTTTGTAGTAAAATAAAAGAAATGATAAAAGTGCACCTTTAAATCGCGTCGTTAACATCGCCACTAGAATAAAGTGTCATCCAGTAGTTTAGTTTTAAGGAGAAAAGATTCAGATTATTTATAGATTTGTGTCGACTACGCAGAGCCTATCAACATACTCTACATTCGGACATTGAATTGTGTTGTTCGTTATATTTTATAATTGAGAAACAGAGACTGAGACGTTTCGAATTCTTTTTTTTTTACTCTGACGTTTCTTTTTTTTACTCTGTTGCTGTTGTGGCTTTGCATTGCAAAAGCACATTTTCATGACTCATCGAGGGAAATTTTCACAACCGGAACATACTGTGATGCTAAAATGACCGGAAAGAGAAATAATTCACATGTAGTTACGGGATTCTAATCATTGCTTGTGAACAATTTCAATGAAAAAAAATATATTGGATAAATTCATTGAACTGAAAACTACTTCGGTGACGAGGTGTCAAATGTCAATGTAACCGGAAACCGGAAACCGGAATGTATGCCGAAAAATTTCATTGAATTATTGATTGTATTATATTGTTTTATATTAAAAAAAAATAAAATATAGTAAAGAATATATGAGGAAGAAAAAGTGTTTGAATGCATAAATGAAATTACATATTGAGTTTTGTATTAGACGGCATTATTCCTTGTTTTCTGTTAGCTCAGCAGATTCCCTTCACTTTGAGGTTTGGGCTCCTTCGGTTGATTGATTCTTTGTATATATATTCACTCGACAGACAGTAGATCAATCGCAATATATGAACCTCGAATAATTAATCATTTACGATTTTAAATACACAAATACCTATCATACATAATCAGACGACAATGACAGTAACAACAACAACAACAACAACACCAGCAACAACAACAATAGCAACAGCAGACAGCAATACACCAACACAGACTGGCAATAATTGTATGTATGCAAAATGTTTTTTGTTTATTTTTCCTTCTTTTCCGAAAGTCTTTCTTTTTAACAGTTTTGAATCTTTTGCAATATTATTTGATAGATTTGGTGGAGCGATTCCAGATGTCTAACATAAATAAAATCAAAAGAAAATTTTGATATAAAAATTGCGCACAGGAACAAACTTAGTATGTATATTCTTTTCACAACACGGACAATCAGTATTTAGACGGCTTTTTTTTTTTGATTGATTCTTTGTATATATATTCACTCGACAGACAGTAGATCAATCGCAATATATGAACCTCGAATAATTAATCATTTACGATTTTAAATACACAAATACCTATCATACATAATCAGACGACAATGACAGTAACAACAACAACAACAACAACACCAGCAACAACAACAATAGCAACAGCAGACAGCAATACACCAACACAGACTGGCAATAATTGTATGTATGCAAAATGTTTTTTGGCTTATTTTTCCTTCTTTTCCGAAAGTCTTTCTTTTTAACAGTTTTCAATCTTTTGCAATATTATTTGATAGATTTGGTGGAGCGATTCCAGATGTCTAACATAAATAAAATCAAAAGAAAATTTTGATATAAAAATTGCGCACAGGAACAAACTTAGTATGTATATTCTTTTCACAACACGGACAATCAGTATTTAGACGGCTTTTTTTTAATTCGGATTTGAATGACAAATTTTTAGTGTCGTAGGCAGTGTGTATCGATAAATCACCGGCAAAACGAATCGATGAAATTCGCAAAAACATCACACATACAATTTGATCGATGCAATTTGAATTTCGAATGCATGAAAGTACACTTTTAATAAAATAATTAACAATCAAAACAAAGTCGAAACGATGATCCGAGTTCTTTTTCTTCTCTTTCGGTTATTGGTTTTTATTTTCATTTCAAATTATTTTGAGAATGAAGAATGAACTTCTTTTTTGTTGTTGTGTGCATCGATTGATGATGCGGTCGTCGATTAGATTTTCCTGTTCGTTATTTTTTTTTCTTAATTAAAGTAAGTAGGGTACACACATCGGTGGCTATACGCAATAAAAATGAAGAAGACAAATAAACGAACATCGTTTCGATTTCGTTTCGTTTTTTTTCCCTTCCCGTCACTAGAACAACATTAGAGAAAAAAAAACACATTCAAATGCATCACTTTTTAGATTCCTGTCGATGGTCGTTCTAATTTACGAATTTGCCAATTTTGATGAATGCCATTTTATTTGTTGTTTCTGTTTGTTGCTTTCGAGGATGATTTGAATTTGATACGTAATTGTCTCTTCATCTGCAGTTTGTATGTAAAATTTAATAGCTCACAAATACACAAAAATCGATTCTAATGATATTAATTTGTCTACCGATGACTGACTGACTTTTAAAACATTCAATTTCAAGAAAATGGTAGTCAAAATTTGGTTTTGTGTTGTGTGATGTTTTGTCTCTGTTTAAATATTTTCTATTATTTTCCTCTCTTAACTGGTTCAAACAGAGAAAAAATATGATATAAGATTATACATATTAGATAAAAACAAAAAACACGACTCAAAATCTAACACGTACACAAAAACCATAATGACGGCATCGTCTGGAAGTAGTGTGTGTTTTTCTTTTGAAATTCTCTTTTATTTATTGTTGTCTATTTATTCATTTTCACTGTTTTGTGGCCACGATTATGATCGATCTGATGTTGTTTGCATCTTGAATGGGTTCGATTTTTTTTTGTGTTTGGATGTACAAAAATGAAACAATATTGTTGACTCAATTAAAATCAATATTCCTCAATAAATTGCCTTGTAACAAAGGCATGCTATTTGATTTGTTATCCTTTTGAATATGTGCTATCGTAATTCAAAAATTGGATCAATGCGGTTTATCGTTGTGCAATAAACTATATATTTCCACCCTTAAATGCCACTCGTTTGACAAGATTTCCAAAAAATGAAAAATGAAAGAAGAAAAAAGAAACAATTTTATGTTTGGTTTTTCTGCGTTTAAGACGCCACGCGTTCCGATTTATCTGTTTGTTGCAAATCGACTGCGTATTTCTCGAATTCTCAGACGAGATAAAACATCGGCAATTCCATAATCGGACCCATTCAATTGCTCCATATGACAAAATAAATATAAAAAAAAATAAAGAGAGGAACACAGAAATAAGACAAAACACAACAAGTATATCGGTTGGATTTATACATGCAAACAGCCGATGGAAAGAGACGAACAAAAAATCCATTCAAATACTATGCTCGTATGCTATGCATTAGGAAATAATTTAATTTTTTTTTTCAAATCTTATGTTGTATTAGCACCGAATTTTAACAGCAACAAAAACCCATCCAAAACCGCATATTTTCAATAACGAAACTAAAGACACTTACACTTGAAAATTCATAACATTCGAACAAATTTCAATAAAATAATGATGTGAAATGAAAAAGAAGGCAAACGCACGCATACTCATATCACATTCGATATATATATATAAAAATGGAAACAGGCGCATAACATACATTTAAATCTTGAATTACGGTTTCAAACTCAATTCACCGTATTCCATCGAAGATCAAATGCAATAACTGAAAATGAGAATGAACCGAAACGACGGTGAGAGAAGAGAATGAAAATGAGTATAAAAAGAAAGAAAAGAAAATCGTTTTCGGTTAATATTTCTTCTCGGTTTTGATGGAAATGTCATGATCAAAGTAAATTTCAAATTATATCTTAATGTTTTAAGTTTTAAGATTTGAGAACGTAAGAATTAAGAGCGACACTGTTCTGTCACCGAATGTCGAGCATAACCAAATCACATGTATCGAAACACGCATTTCGAAGGCATGTACATTTCAACAACCGCCTGCATTGTCAAAACCCCGTATGAGCGACACCAAATTTTTTTTCGAATGAGTGAAAATTTTGATCAAACCGGAATCTGAAAACAAATGATAGCACAAATTGCAAACGAAATAAAGAGGAACACAAAAAATTGATAAAGAATGAGAATGAGAAGAAGAAAATGAGAAATGTCATTAATTTGCAAGTAAAAAGATTTCATTCACAAATGCAACAAATTCATCACTCACTTCAGACAAGAAGAAAAAAAATAAATAAAGAATGACACATGCGGACTTGGATTGGCATATAAAACACATTTAATTTGAACCAATTCATTTTGAAGGAATAATTTTGTTTTTTTTCCTTTTTATTTTTACTTGGTTCAGTTTGCGTATCATCGACAACTGGAGCCACTGATGTGTGTCTATTTTAAATTGTTGTTATTTTTATTTTATTCGTATGATAATTACCTTTCAGAGCTAGCTGAACTTGGAGGATCGAATTGTTGCTTTTTTACCGATGCCGACATTTTCAACAACTGACTCAACTGCGAAGATGTTCAAAAAATCATCGTGCACACGTTCGTTTTTCTATTCTCTATTCATTTTCTCGCTTTCGGAAAAAAGCGACGTTGCGACACATGATTTCTTTTGCTATAACGTATCGAATCTATATACAATATTGTATACGAGAGCAGGGAAAATAAAGAAAAAAAAGAGACCAACTGACATTTCCATTCGATAATATATTCGTTCTATTCTTCTCTCACTTTTACATTGGCAGCAGGCAGCAGGCAGCAGGCAGCAAACACAACGCATATAAAACATATATGCTCACAATAATGAAAGAATGGAAAAAAGCGCGTAGTTACATATGCACATGTGTATGTGAAATATGTAGTGAATTCAATTGAAATGAACGAATGGCACACAGAGCAGCGATGCTATTTAAAAGGAAAATTCGATTGCATGATTCGAGTGTAGACGAGTGGTCGATGGCTGTCTATTGTCTATACATACAAAGAGACACAAAAAATGTACAAAGAGACAAAGAACAAGAGTAATGTGAAATACACATGCTTCAGGGTAATAAAGAACAGCACAGTGGATTTTTTTTTCTTTCTTTTATGTTAGAATGTGGTTTAAGCATCAGTGTTGCGAAATTTGTCGGATAATTGTTCAGGTAATGGGCACATTTCGTTGATTTTTGTGTCATTTGCGTGAGAGCAACTTCACTATGCATAGCTAATATAATGTAACGCATTTTGATTAAGAGAAAAATACCGAACAATAGAAAGCAAATGCCTATACAAAAGCAAATGCAGACAAATGAAAAATAAACACTGTTTAGTACTATTGCGTCAGAACTGGATCAAATTTCCATGGATATTTTGCAATTGTATCATTAATGCTATTTATTTGCGCATTTCAACAGCGTACAACGCAATAAATTAATTTAATTGAAAAATAGCTTAATTGCCAAATAAACTCTTTAATTTTTAACATTTAATTTAATCATTTTTTCAAACAGCTCAAATATTCAGTCGAAATAATTTGAAAATGCGCTTCACAATTTCCTATTGCTTCTTAATTTCCAAATGTTTAATGCTTTTTCATGCCGACGAATGTCAATGAATGAATCCGTTCAAAGCACTTCGACTCAAAAAAAAAAATAAAAAAATGATTTCCATGTGGCCATTATTGTTTGTTGATTGTTCACCGAGACAACCATTTACTTGTTATTTATCTGTCAAAATTTTCGTTGTTGTTGTTGTTGTTGTTGTTGTCGTCGTCAAATACACACACGCATAAATTTTGGTACTGTTGGTTGATGGTTGTGTATAAGATAAATCCTACCTTGATATTATATACATATGACCGATGAGAACGATGAGTGTGAGTGAACCGAATAAATTAAATGCAACTTCACCATGCCAATATAGTATATTTGATGTTTGTATTGGAGAGAAGAAGAACAAATAGAAGCCGGACGCGAATTAAAAGAGACGAAAAAACACACACAAGACATCTTTTGTTAATCAAAATAATTTGTGAGGTTCATGTTTTTGTGAGCGCAACAAAGGCATACACAGACTTTGGTTTATTTTCTGTTTTTTGTTCGATTATTTTTCATTAATTTTATTGCTTGGAAAAAAGAAAAGAAAAAAGAAAACGGCAAACCATAAATTTATCATATTTTTCAAAGGAAAAATTTGATATCAGAAAGTCTTTTTTTCTTGTGTGTCAAAATAACAAACGAAAAAAAAGCGAAAAAAAAGAAGAGGAACAACAAAATTCGTATCCTAAACATTAAACATATTGTTGAATCGATTAAATTCAATTCACATTTTAAATGATATTATATTTGATTTGGATTTGTGAAAATTGTGTCTATGGTGAATTTTGGCAAAACAAAGTACCAAATAAAGCATTAAATTCAGTAAAACGATAAAGAGAAGTGCAAAAATTAAAATTCGAAAGAACAAATAGGCAAAAAAGACCACAACAGCATCCCACTCACATTGCCATCATCATGTCAAATCGACGAAATGAAGATAATT
The DNA here is from genome assembly GCA_000149185.1 of Mayetiola destructor. Classification (NCBI taxonomy): domain Eukaryota; kingdom Metazoa; phylum Arthropoda; class Insecta; order Diptera; family Cecidomyiidae; genus Mayetiola; species Mayetiola destructor. The sequence continues at coordinate 1,324,718 of GL501541.1, forward strand.
CACGCAACAATGGCACATCTAATACCGATGATCCTCCCATGTCACGTAAGAATCTACCATGAACTAATTTCAGAATTTTGTATATATTAATATATTGAATGTGTGTTTATTTCCATTTCGGATTCCGATAACATTTTGAATCAACGTTGAATGAATCATCGGACGCTAAATGAATGATAAAATTTTGTTTTTTTTTCCTTTACTGTGTTGGTTTCATTGATTAGGATTGTTTATTATTTGCAACAAACAAAATACGGAGGATGACTTTCGCGAAGCATTCCAAAAGTTTGGCAAAATTCAAGAGATTTATTCCATTAAAGATCGAAATACTGGTGATAATAAAGGTTTGTCAAGTTTCTTTTTTTCCTTTTTTTTTTATTTTTATTTTTTTATATGCAATTTAAATTCAAATTGGAAATTTTATTTTGATATTAAATATTCATATAATGTTTGACCAATGGAAACAGGTGTTGTTTACATTAAATTTAACAAAACATCGGAAGCAGCTAGAGCGCTTGAAGAAATGAATGGGAAATCATTAGGAACACCACCAGGTAGCAGGCCTCTAAAAGTACTCGTTGCATCAAGGTATTTATAGTGTCGATTGTATTGTTTCATATTTTTGGGACGGAATTGGATTTGAATTGAAACTAAAATTTGTTGTTGTTGTTGTTTTTCTTAAAAAATAAAAAATAAAATAAAATAAAAAAAACATCAGTCGGAATCAAGGGTCCGGTCGAACGGAGAATGAGCATGAGAAGTATGTACGGTTATTCGTGATTGTACCGAAAAATATGACTGAAGACGATCTACGAACTGAGTTTGAAGAGTACGGGCCTTTGGAAAGCGTCACAATGATCCGAGACAAAGTAACCCATGAATGCAAAGGTTTCGCTTATGTTAAATTTTTTAAGTAAATATCGTCTATTTTTTCCCAAAACAAATGTTTTTTTTCTTGTAAAATTGAGAAAAAAAATTTTGAATTTGTTTTTTTGCGTTTTTTTTTTTTAGGTTTACACATGCCGCATTAGCATTTGAAGGTGTTGGCAGTAAATATCGAGCCGTATTTGCTGAACCAAAAAACAGTACACGAACTTCCAATAACAACAATTCAACAAATCGAAATAGTAATCGTCATGACGACTATGGTATGATGTCATCATATGGTGGAAGCACAAGTGGAAATCAATCGAATAATAATTTTGGCAATAACCATGGTAGTAGTAGCGGTGGTGGTGGTGGTGGTGGTGGTAGTGGCGGCAGTGGAACACGTTCAACAATGACAGATTATTTACCATTTTTAAATAATACCGCCGCACAAAGTCCAGGCGATAGCAAATTTACTGTACATACAAATACAAACAATGGTAACAATACGGAAGTGCAATTAAATATAATCGTTAGTTCGACGGTGAATCAAGATCAATTGTGGCGATTATTTGATATTGTACCTGGATTAGATTATTGTCACATAACCGGTGAATGTAATCGAAATTCAAATTATGCCACAGCTGCCTATAATAGTTTTGATTCGGCGCAATATGCGAGGTAATCATTTATTGTTGGAAATTTTTTTTTCATTATTTTCTTCCAACCGTTTATTTATTTATTGATTTATTGCAGAGATAAAATTCATGGTTTAGAATATCCGCCAGGTCAACGAATCATAATAAAATCCATAAATAATACCAACAAACCCGAGAGTGAAAATATTTTCCCATTTGAATGTAAGTTTCATTTATCATTATTTCATTTATATTAGTATATTTATCAGCCGCCATAGAAAGGGGAGCAAGGGATTGATTAGACAATTGCTCAATTAATCATATTAATGTTTTATTGAATTGTCGCAGCACCTTCATCGTCATCATCAAAAGATCCATTTTCTAGTGTTGCATTGCCACCGCCGGCCCCATTAGCAAGTCCAACAAGTCCATGTGCGCAGCGATGCTTTATTGTTTGCGTACCAGAAGTGAGTTTTAAATGGAATTTTGTCATCGCTCTTTCATCAATGTCGAAAAAAAAACAAACGGAAAATAATAATAATAATAATAATCAAATAAATGCTTGTTATTTTTATTCGTAGGCTCTGCCACCAAAAGTACTAAACAATGTATTTAGCCGATTTGGTGACTTAATTGATGTCTATCTGCTGCCAAACAAAAACTGTGGCTATGCTAAATATGCAAGTGAATCGAGTGCCATGAAAGCCATCGAAGTATTACAATCGGCCGAAATATGCGGCATCAAATTAAAAGTAATGGAAGCAGAAGAACCACGTGATCCAAAACGAAAACGATATGATGATTGAATTTGCATTTGATTACCAATTTTGATGATATCAATTTTGTTCCGTGTGGTAAGTTAAATATTTTAATCAATTTTCAATCTAGTTTCAGGCAAAGGCATAGGCATGCTGTTGTTTCATTAATCAGGTTCCAAATGAGCCCGATGACCGTTTTCGACCGATGCATTTTTCCTCGAAACATTCGATAAACGAAAATGTCTTCAACATGCCGATCTCCCCATTTACGAATTTCAATCATTCCAACGAAAAGTCCTTTCATTTTATTTTTTTTTTTCATTCTGCCTCTTTTCTTCCATCAACCAACCAATTTAATATGCATCAGAATTGATTTTTCATTTGCCTGCATTTGCTTCGCCAGACAAAATTGTCTATTGTCCGGCATTTTTCTATTGAAAACATAATGTATTACATTAATGTAATATATGCATTATGGAGTTGATCTCACTTCAACGACCTTATACTTCTAACGAATATCGATTTATTATTCGAAATTCGAATCTAATTTGAAAACGAACCATACAAATGAAACTTCGATCGATAAATTTTGACTTTGCAAACGTCCTAAAGAAACATGTGACAATTTTTCCCACCCTCAGAAAAACAACAACAATAACAACAACAACAACAACCACAACCACAACAACAAAACCAACAACACAACAATTCATTTCCACAAATAATAATTATTTATTATTGAAACGAAGAGACAGAACATTGCTGAGCATACTGTGAACTGAGTAATTTTTCCCACCCTCAGAAAAACAACAACAATAACAACAACAACAACAACCACAACCACAACAACAAAACCAACAACACAACAATTCATTTCCACAAATAATAATTATTTATTATTGAAACGAAGAGACAGAACATTGCTGAGCATACTGTGAACTGAGTACCATTGTTTTTTGTCAGTTTTTGTCAGTTTTTGCCGATTTTTTGCCGCATAATCGCCGATTCGCCGTATTTCGACTTCAATATCTTCGAAGTGAGAGTTCTACTGAAAAAAAAACCACCTAAAACTGACAAAAAACAACATTAAAGGACATTTAGTTTAGTTTTAACAGATTAAAACCAACAACTGAACAAAAACAAAAACAACAACAACAACAACAACATCACGAATAATATTTAACGCCAACCAATTTACAATGTAACAACCCAATAACGATAACAAACCGAAACCGAATGGAAAAAACTTGAAAAGTTTTTTTTTCCCCCTTTTTCTCACAAATTAAAGGTAATTACGTACTACGAACACAAATGAAATCAATCAATCAACCACTTTAGCAACGCTGTGAAATGTAGAACGATAAGAAGAATTTCGTTTATTTTTTGATTTGTTTTGTTTTGTTTTGTTTGCGCTTGAAAACAAACTGAAAAAAAAAGCAAAAGAAAACGACAACAACCGAGAAATCACATGGAACGTCATAAATTATATTGTAAACAAACGAAATGAATGGTCAGGCTTTCGATAAATATTCTAAATGTCCCAATGGTTTAGGATCCAAAATCAGAACGTGTATAAGATCATTCTGATGCCTTAGATATTAGATCTGGTATGTCTGAATAATGTGCACATGATACATGAGTAATTATTTCAACGAATTATGCTGGGAAATTCAAAAATCGCATTTAAATTATATTATTGATATTTCGGTAATTTCCATTGATGGAATGATATCGAATCCATAAAATATCATTTGAAATGATAGTTATTTGCATTTAAAAAAAAAACAAAAACAGAAAATAAACGGTCTATTTATACAATAGATTGACGAAAAAAAAAAATAAAAAATTATTTGATTTCTTAAATGTTCGATTGCCGAATCTGAACGTATATCGTAATGACGTGATACAGGCGAAATTCATAACCGTGATCGGAATGAAATAAAACGACAACGGTTAACAAGGGTTACAGGTAATCAAATCGTTTATAAAAATGACACATGCGATAACAAAACAAAAGCAAAAACAAAAACAAAAACAAAAATCAATTCACACAAACGACTAAAGAAAAGAAAAACCGTCGTAAAACTAAATATGAGAAAATAGTCGAGAAACAGATGTCGTTCAAAAAAAATGGGAAAAAGAAGCTCATGGTTGAAAAGAAGAGAAGAAAAAGAAATCATTAAATATTACTATAAAATTTTATAATTACTTATCCTCAGTCCTCAGACGCTTAGCCTTTAAGTCTAATCTAATATTTTTATTAAATGCAAAACAAAATAAACATTTCGTCAACCGTAATTAATTAAATGTGTTTGAATTCTGAAGAGAGAAAATGAGTTTGTTTTTATTATCAAGGTTCTTAAATTGACATTTACATTGACATAAATAAATATGCTAGTACAACATCATTGATACAAACATGAAAATGATGTCAAAAAAATACAATTTCCGAAATTAAACGAAATAATGCGCCTTACGTACGGTAATACCATAATCGCTGAGTGCTGGTGCTAAATCTTCCATGGTCAATGTATATTTACGATCTTTATTGTTTTGGGTTTTTTGATTTCTGGACGAACCGTGTGAGGTGGGTGCATTACTGGTACGTGTTTTACAATGTTGAAGTGCATCATTGGCCACATCTGAAATGAATTTTTGGGCAGCAATTGATATTAAACGTACAATACGTGGATCGGATGCTTCAAAACCGGCAGTTTGGCAAAAATATGCCGTAACTGCATCGGGTATTGTTGGTGTATAATCTTCCAATTGATGCAAAAAATCACTTAAAATTTGGCCTTGTGTACGATCTTCAACGAATGCTGGTGTTCCACCACTGGCCAATGTATGATTAATTTTGGCTGTTTCTTCAGTTTCCGTTTGCGGTACTGCAGTTGGTTGTGATGTTTGTGGGATTTGTGACGATGATGTTGGTGCTTGTTGTGAATTTGTTGGAATTGCTTGTTGTGGATTTGATGCACTTTCAGCCATTTTGCGAAAATAAACTTAATCAATTTCTCTTGGTTGTATTGAATAAAATGAATTTTTTTTTTCTTAACAAAATGCTTATGCAAAATATGGAAAATATGTCGTTTTAGCTGCGTTTTTGTTTGGCTATTGACACACTTATCATTTTTTTTGCTACTGAAATGAAATGTCAAACGTGAATGTATATTGTATATACTGTGTATACTTTCGCATAAGCTATGAACACATTCAATCGGAATATTTGAATTGAACGCATCCATTGGATAAGTGTTCCTTTTTTATTTGATAACTGATGACATTTGTTGTGTATTTTGATTGCTTAAAAAGAATTTTTCGGTTGTTTTTTTTTCTCGGTTTCCTTTCGGATGATTAACGATCGAATTGTGTTTTCCCCCCGGAATTGAATGCAGTGCAGAAATGGGACGACGGAAATTCCATAGCCAAAGAAATGTGCGAAAATTAAGCACTAGTGAACCGCATCGAAAAAAACAATGGCAAAAAATTCTCTATGGTAATGAACACTATCCAGACAACTATACGGATCCGATGTTTTTGAAGGATTTACAAAAGAACATCAACGTACAAATTTTCAAATATTCCGAAGCAAGCTTAGGTGCCACAAAATTAACCCATCAATTGTCATTGATTGTTGTGTTTCTATTGATTTATTACAATTTGAACATTCATCCGCCAATCATTTCGGCGGAACTACTGTTGTTGGGCGTTTGCTGCATCACATTCATTGGATACATCATTTTTGCCATTTCGAGAGGATTTTGTTCATCAATAAATCATAAATCCGATCATTTGAATGCCATACGTGATGATATTAAGACATTTATTTGTGTATTTGTTTTTGGTTTTGTTTTATCGCCGATGTTGCATACATTGACCAAAAGCATTAGCACCGATACAATTTACACAATTACATGTTTTGTATTTTTTTTACATGTAATATGTTATGATTATGGTATGCCAGCCGCTTTAGTATCGCGTGCCATTTCGCTAAATGCCGCCATATTTGGAACAATTTGTTTGGCATCACGCCTAACAACATCATTGGATGCATTCGTTTTGCTTATCGTTGCCGTTATTTTGTTTGCAATTTATCCGAATTTTGTGCGTTCACTTGAAACTAGTTCGAAATTGTATTTACGTTTAGCACCAGTTACATTATTTACATTAGCTGCCTGTTATGGTTTACTCACCATATCACCGATTTTATTTTTTATCAACGGTATGGTTGTGATATTTTGCGGTTTCATCTATCCGTTCATTTTTTGCTATGCTCAAAAATACAAAAATAATATTCATGGTCCATGGGATGAAGCGGTCGTTGATATCAATGTTAGCT
>GL501541.1:1331431-1383092 GCA_000149185.1 Mayetiola destructor
CAAGACAACAACTTTATACTGAAAAAATGATGAAACTATGAACTGTGTGGCGTTATTTGTCATACAATATATCAAAAAACAACGACGACCAAAGAGAAGCCAACAAAAATGAGCTGTTATTGTGAATATCAAATTGAAGATCAGCGTGTTGAGCGTTCTATGATTGTATTTCAACTCAATAATAATAAGACGAAATGAAATTTGATAATAATATTTTCTAGCGAAAAATGCGATGAAAAAGCGGTGATTTTACACTAATGAAATGCTGTTGTTATCGATAACATTGGTACAAATACTCAAATAAATGTCGCCTGAGAGTCTGTTCGGTTTCATAATGTGCGTTACAATTATGATTCATTCGCTTCTTTGGATTTTTTTTCTCTTTGCATCGAATTTTCCATGTTTTTCTTGAATTGTTTATCACTAGACATTGTGTGACGTCACAATGTATTCAATCTGGAGCTTCAGTTTAAACATTGCCCAAACGTTCTCGATGTTACCAGAAGCATGCTTTCACCCTCACAAATTTTCGATCTGACGTGTTTGTTCCGGCGTTTTCTCTTTTTTTTTTTGTAAATATCCATTTAAAGAATAATTAGGCGGTTTTATGCCACATGTCGAGATTTATGAAGGAGAAAAAAAACTTGCTGTTTTGACATTTAGTTTCCATCTGAAAATCAATGCGATTACTGAATTTGAAGGTTTCGAGACAATCTTGTTCAAATTTTTTTGCATTTTATACGTGGCTAACCAATTAATATACATTTAACTGGCCATCAAAATTCATACAGATGCTACTTCATTTCGCAAACTGGCTAAGATTATACCCACTCCAAAATAAAAAAAATAAAAATTACGTCACACAAAATACTAACACGCAGAAATCCAGTATATGTTTTTATTATTGATAGTAATGACTCATAGGCTGAATCGACAATGTCATGGATTTTTCGATTTGCTTGCTTCTTTTTTGTTGAAATTTGTATTCATATATTGTCTGCCATCATTTTTTAAAATAATAATTATTAACATTTCCACAAATAAAATGCAAGCTTTTTTATGATGCCGGCTTGGAAAATAATCATTTAATGAAGAGAACAACATCGATCTTCGATACATAAACGAATGTTATCATTATTTTTGAAAAGAACTTGGGTGATTTGGTGATAATGAAAACTGTTTTACTCGTTTATTCGATCATATGTCATTTGTTTAATGGTACATTTGCTTATTTTACATCTAGTCAATGATGAATGGTTGACGTTTCGAATAGAAAAACTTCATTTCTGCATAGAATTTCATTCGTTATTTGTTTCAAGTATGACGAAAATCATCTTGATAATTCATCATGTATTTAATGCATAGACACAGCAAAAAGCAACAACAAACAAAATGCGATTGATACACACCTACAAATTGTTCCGAAAATTGAGCAATAGAAGAATATCATTTCTCTTATTATTATTATTGTTATTAGCATTTCGCATAATATTAATTAAGCAAACAATCCACCAGGGTCTTTTGCACATTCACATCCATTTTAATTATTCTAAATATCAGATATGAGCGGATATGACTTCACAAACAGAGTGTGCATAAACTAATTGATATTATGAGATTAAATAAAAATTAAAGGTTATACACTCACCAGGACCTCCAAACATTGTTTTGTAATTTTAAATGAGGAATATATTCGAATTCGAATTCGCGTCTGAGCCTGTAAAATAAACCAAATCCACAAAATGATAATCACTTTCTTGTTTTGGAATGCATAATAATCTTTTTAAATTAACAAAATAATAAACAAAAAATTGAACGCAATTAAATTTCGGAGCTCTGCGATGGATTGAATTCAAAACGATTGCAATATTGATTGAAATAACTGGCTGTTTTATTTAATGGAACTATTGAACGCCAAACGTATCAATTATTATATTTAACCACAAATTACAATAAAAAATGAATATCATGTGATTCTACAGCACGATCTATGAGTAAAGAAAACTTAAAATATTTATTAGGCGGCATAATTATCTTTTGATATTTTTTTTTTTTTCGAAATGAACTTGCGTACGTATTGATAATTTGTGACCGAGAAATTTCGACATCCAACGAACGACGACGATCTATTATTGTATTATTGATGTTTAGTTAATACGACTGAATTCAATGCAGAGGTTGTGTTGTCTATAAAATGGGAGTGAAAGCAGTAACTTCTCACGATTATCACAATTTTTTTCAAACAAAATTTCGATAAGATAAAAATACGATCCAATGAAATCATCAAGCACAGGTCGACTTCTAATAGAATAATGTCAAAGATTAAAGTATGTTTTTTTTAATGATGAGAACGCAGTTGTTTCACATTTCTGACGTATGTAAATTGTATGGCATATAAAAATGGTAAATTTCGAAATTATGGAGAAAAAAAAGCAAAAACTGAGCGTTTCACCTTTTCCTTGAATGCTTTGATTATTATTATCTTATTTTATTGTATCAATTTTAATTTAATTTTTCACAATGTAAGGAACGAATGAATTAATAAATAATAATGAAAGCAAAAACGTCTCTTTTGGTCTGTATATAGTTTTGGTTGGTATGGAACTAAAAATCGAGTAATTTCCTTAACTCTCGAACATTCATAGCGCGCATGAGTGAAATGAAAACATATTTGCCATTCATTCATGTATAACTGTTATGTGTATCCATAAAAGAGATGAAGATAAATAATTTCTACACATATTAGTAAGCCATCTAGTGAAAAAAGATCAAAATAACTTAAAAGAAATCCAATTGAAAAATTACATTCGTTTGCGATAGCTGATCTCATCACCGATTGAAGACCGAAGGCTATTTCACCGCTTGTAATCGATTATTCGGGAATTGGGAATTGCTTAATCCATTTATTTCATTTAATAATTTCCGTGTGCCATCTATTGGTAGCACCTGTTTCCACATTCGAATTTATTTTGATTCGATTTGAATTGGAAACGTCAAAACAAAAAAAAAAATGTGAAAGCAAAAACGTCTCTTTTGGTCTGTATATAGTTTTGGTTGGTATGGAACTAAAAATCGAGTAATTTCCTTAACTCTCGAACATTCATAGCGCGCATGAGTGAAATGAAAACATATTTGCCATTCATTCATGTATAACTGTTATGTGTATCCATAAAAGAGATGAAGATAAATAATTTCTACACATATTAGTAAGCCATCTAGTGAAAAAAGATCAAAATAACTTAAAAGAAATCCAATTGAAAAATTACATTCGTTTGCGATAGCTGATCTCATCACCGATTGAAGACCGAAGGCTATTTCCACCGCTTGTAATCGATTATTCGGGAATTGGGAATTGCTTAATCCATTTATTTCATTTAATAATTTCCGTGTGCCATCTATTGGTAGCACCTGTTTCCACATTCGAATTTATTTTGATTCGATTTGAATTGGAAACGTCAAAACAAAAAAAAAAAATGTGACAAATCAATCCGATTTATCATAAGAAACTGAGAACACTTTCTCCTGCAAATATTAAGAATTCTGAATGAGAGGCAGTTTTTCCATTCTCAAACGAATTTCCAACAAAATGAAGTTCATTGGTATGGATTCCTCTTTGAAAACTTTTCCGATCAAACGGAATTAAGAATTGACTTTTGATTGCCGGTCATTCTAGATATTGGTGCGAACTTGACCGATGGAATGTTTCAGGGCATTTACAATGGATCCCAAAAGCATCCTAATGATTTGGACATTGTTTTGCGACGATCATGGGCAACTGGATTAGAAAAGATTATAATTTCGGTTGGAACTATTGCCGATATAGACGAAGCGGTGAAAATTGCAGAAACCGATGGTATTCATGACTTTCTATCCAAATTCTCTAATTTTGTTTCGAATACCAAATGATTTAGTCGTTTCTTATGCTTTTAGAACGTTTATTTTTTACAATGGGTTGTCATCCGACACGTTGCAACGAATTTGTTCCCAATCCGGATAAATATTACACAGACATATGCGATGCAATCGAAAAACATCGAAACAAAGTGGTTGCAATCGGTGAATGTGGCCTAGATTATGATCGTTTACATTTTTGTAAAGCCGATGTTCAACGAAAATATTTCGAACGCCAGTTGAATTTGGTGGAAAAATATCGGTTACCATTATTTTTGCATTGTAGAAATTCTTTTGATGACTTTTACGATATTATAAACCGAAATATGGCGATAATAACACATGGAGGTGTCGTTCATTCATTCGATGGGACTTTGGAGCAGGCTCAAAAGTTTATTGAACTGGGATTTTATATTGGAATTAATGGCTGTTCATTGAAAACAGATGAACAATTGAAGGTTGTTGCTCAAATACCAAATGAACGAATTTTAGTTGAAACCGATTGTCCATGGTGTGCAATAAGACCAAGTCATGCAGGTAAAGTGATATTTTTCCTCGTTTTGAAATCGAAATTGTTAACTCTATTCCGTTTGGATTTAGGTTCGAAATTCATCAAAACAAAATGGCCTACGACCAAAAAGAAAGACAAATGGACAGAAGACACATTAATTGATGGCCGTTATGAACCAGCACAAATAGTTCAGGTGCTGGAAGTTATTGCCGGTTGTAAGAATGAAAATGTAGACATTTTAGCCGAACAATTCTATGAAAATACATTGAATTTATTTTTCAATAATAAATCGTGAACTGGATAAACGGTTGAGCATTTTAGGTTTTCTTGAGCACTTGCTACATACTACATACACGTATATGCATGCGAAAATTAATTATTTTTTTTATAGAAGAAAATGAAAAAAGCAAATAAAACAAACAATCTCCAAATTCGTCGCTTTTATTTATTCTTAACATGACTAAAAGGTCTATTAGAAAGCCTTTTTCGAAAAACTTTTTTTTTTTTTTGACAAACGACAAAAGAGGCCTTTGATCTTCGCTAATCAATTTAGTTTGTTATTAAATAAAATACGCTGGCAGTTTTGTAGGCTGTTTTATTTTTTCATGAAACAAAAATGAGATTAATTTTCAAAATTTTACTTGCGTGCACGCTTATTTTTATTGTAACAGTCATTGGCTGGCTTCTTAAAAGAAATGTAAAAATTGATGTGCCAATATGTGATACAAATTCGGAATATTCCATTGAATATTTGACATCAAAGGAAAATGTATTGGCATGTTTGGCAATGGGTACAACACCAAAATTCTATGTATCAAAAAAACAAGCTGAAAAAATGGGATGGAGACAAAATGATGGAAACATTTGTGAAGTTTTGCCAAATAATGCAATCGGTGGCAATATTTATCACAACAACGACGGACAACTTCCACCGGACAACTACATCGAATTTGACCTGAATCATTCGTGTCAAAAATGGTCACAAATAAAATATCGCGGAAAAGACAGATTGATCGTATCGAAAAAAGATAAAACACAACAATATTATACCAACGACCATTACCATACATTTCAAAAGATATTGATATAAGATTGCTATAAAATAAAATATAAAAGAGAAAAAATTGAAGTTTTGATGAAACTATGATTTTGGTTTTTCTTCATTGTTCTAAAAAAATAAATATACTACTGTGATCAAATTGAAAGGTGAATTTGTTGATAACTTTTAAAATCTTAATTATTCTTCTGAATCTATTTCGTCGCCTTCAAAAGAAAGTCCCCTTTCACGCGTTTAAGACCCAATTCGTCTTTCAAAATGGTTTGAATTGATCCATACGATATGCCAACAATGTCAACCAGGTCTCTAATGGACAACCGACGATTTGCGAGTACCAATTCTTTGATTTTTTTTACGTGTTCTTCATCAGTTGATGATTTTGGTCGATTTGGAACGACATGTTTCTCAACGTCTTCTCTGCCTTCTTGAAATTGTTTATACCACTTGTATACATTTTTTTGTGATAGACACTGGTCACCAAAAGCCTTCTGCAACATTCTCAACGTTTCTGCACAAGAAATTTCATTCCGAAGACAAAATTTAATGCAAATTCTTTGTTCAATAAGTTTAGACATTGTAAAAAAACGCCGAATTCACTTTTAGCTGTTCAAAAACACAAGCGTCACTTTTCAAGAAATGAATATACTGACATAAAATTTGGCACAGATGTCAATAATAGTACTATCAATCTACAGAAAAGAAAAATCATCTAACTCTATGTCCCCGCGAATTTCGAATTAAAAATTCACCTTTCAATTTCAATCTACAGAAAAGAAAAATCATCTAACTCTATGTTCCCGCGAATTTCAAATTAAAAATTCACCTTTCAATTTGATCACAGTAGTATGTTTAATGTCTAACATATATGTGCAAGGCTCAAATGGTGAATAATAATTCGAGCCAAAAAGCGTTTAATCGCTAATGAATTTTGCCTATAGTTGTTCGCCTTGGAAACATATTGAAACAAAAATGCTCGTTTTTTTTTGGGGTGTTTTGATTGATTTTATTCATCATCAGATCAGGGGATTAATATCCATTTATCAATTTAACTATAATAATAATAATAATAATTAATAGTAAACACACTCCAAAATTGCAGTGAGACTCAGGCCAGTCGGTCAGTCCAAAGCCGAATCATTTTTCACCCTGTAGACGTGGACCTCAATGCGAACGATGAGAATAGTCAAACTCTTCTTGAGACGTGTTCATAAATATGGTTATTTATTTCTTTTGAAAATATGTTCGGCGCTTGTCATTTGTCATTTATGATTTTATATTGAAAACATTTTATTTTATTTTTTATTTTGTATTTGTTCTCATATGTCAATGTTTACATTCGGTAAAGCTTAGTGATCTCGATTTCCGTACATTGTACATGCATTTATTTAGGTTCATTCAAAAACGATAAACATATTCATATCATTGCACGATAAAAACGAAATTACTTTCTCATCTTTGGAATGAATTGAAAAATAAAATAAAATAATAAGTTAAACAAAAAAAAAAAAAAAACAAATTAAACTCAAAATTAATCGGAGCATTTGTGCAACGATTCATTTATTCTGCACTTGCATTGGTAACTGTATTTTGTTTCCTATTTATTCTCCTCACTTGCATTTGATTAATAAAACACGACCTACTACGTACGCATGATAATAATCTTAAAAGAATGTTCAAAAATAATAGATTCTGGAAAAAAAAATTAAATAAATTTTCACTTAAATAATTGTTGTTTAAAAATATTAAACCTAAAAAAAGAGAAGGAGAAGAAGAAGACAGAAAAGGAGATGATAATGAAGAATCCCACGGGCTATTAATTCATAATGGCCGTGCGAAATTAATAACTTCCTCTGATCAATTTCGATTTGGGATTACTCAAAAACGGATCGAAATAAAAAGGAGCGAATTGAGAGTGCAAATCTTTTGCTAGAAAAAATGGACATAATTGTGAGTTAATTTTGTTAATGATATAAAAGAAAAATGATCTAATTTGGCAAAATCTTCAGTCGATGTCAATTCGAAAAGTAACAATTCTCATGCAGACTTTAAGATGGAAAGATGTAACTTTATCATTGAAATTAGTATATGACAAAAAAAAAGGTTGCTCTCTCTCATTTAATCGAAAAATTGTTTTTGGTTGAATTTGTGTATTTTAGAGAATGTTTGAAACATAGCAGATTTCATTCCGTTCATTTAACAACTTCGAATTGCCACTAATATTCAGTTTACAATTTTTTACATATCATTATAAGTAGTATTGAACCTGTGTTCATTTTCTATTCAAAAAAACTTTTCCATTTTTAATATTTATGATTCTATCATTCATTTTGTTCTGTTATTTTCCATTTCGCTATCATATTGACTAGAACTTCATTTGAATAAATCAACATTTATTCAGAAATTTGTTTTTTTTTCTCCTCAATTTTTACTCAATTTTACTGAATATCAATTTATACATAAATAGGTGTTTGTTTGAATGAAACGCTTACTAGGGTGCCTGATCGCTGATCATGCAATCAATATTATTCATTCAATATTCATATTGCATTTTATCTCATTTTAAAATGGATCAATTTTGATTTGAAAAAGATTTTTGTTAAGTGTGTTTTTTTTTTGAATGCTCCGTTTTTTCTCTCTCTTTTTTTGTGTGTAGTTTAAGTTGATATTTTGTTTTTGTTCGGGATAAAGTGGAGAAATAACCATTTAGGTACTCTGTGTACTGTGTATACACTTATTTGATTTAATCGAGAATATTTCGGTTTGCTAATGAATCACGTAGTGAGTTGTAAAGTTGTAATTGTTGTTCGGGCTTCAAATTATAAATCTGTTTCAAACGAAAAATAAATAAATCAATGAATACTATTCGAGCGGTAACGGGCGATTGTTTTATTATTTACTAACCTGCTGTAAAAGCTTAGCTGGTGATGCAGTACGAATGAAACTGGAAATGTAAACATTTACAAATGTTGCCATAAGGAATTGACAATCGAATCGATCCATAATGCCACCATGGCCCGGAATCATATCACCAAAATCCTGCAAATCGAAACCAATGTCAATATTTATATTCATCTAAAGTGAAAAGAAAAAGATAATGGTGATGATGCTGCACTCACTTTAATTTTGAATGCTCGTTTAAATCCAGATGCAAAGAAACCACCAAATGGTCCTATAACTGAACTGAAAATGCTCATCGATAAAGAATGTAATAGGAATGGATACATTGTGATCGTTTTATTTATTTTTATCTGAAAAAAAAAATCAAAAACAAAAACGAGACATAAATATAAAAATCAGTTTAACTTGCGCGCTGATTGATGTGACCAACAAAATGAATACTTACGAATGAAAGTGTATATTCCTGTGGCCGGAATAAATAGCTTGGTTCACATTCCATGACCATACGGCCAGAGCTTTCGTTGTATTCGATTGGACAGATGAAAAATTGATATTGGCACAAAAAATATGAGAATACAACGCCAAATATAACTGTTGCAAATCCACCGCCAATAAAACCTTCCCAAGTTTTCTTCGGGCTCAATTTAATCAATGGTGTCCGACCAAAGAAGAAACCAAACAAATATGCCATTACATCATTGCATACAATCATTGAGACCGGCACAATGAACCAAATCAAACCTAATAACAAAAAATCGATTATTAATTTAATTTCATTTCAGCGCGTTGTTCGGATTTTTTTCGAATTTTCTTTTACAAAAAAAAAAACCCCTAAAAATGCAATGATAAGAGAGAGAACAAAAAAAAATTATTTCACATTACCTTCAAATATATTTTGGATAATCAAATAGCTCTGTGTAACGACAATCAGCAATGCAACATGAGTCCATGCAAACAAACTGAATTGTTTCATGTAATATTTTTTGACCAGTGACAGCACAAACCACACAAATCCAATGCAATAAAGTGTAAACGACAAAAATCGATGGTATGTGACAAGGAACCGAAGATATTCAACACGATTGATCACAACACCATAATAATCCACCAAATTTTCACCGTAAAAGAAATAATTTGATGTTAATAAGAAATACCATGAAAGGCTACGAAACCATGGTAACCCATGAATGCGATAAACTTGATAGCCAATCGAAATAATCTCCTCGAAACATTTCACTTGGACCAATAGCGTTGTCATCATTAGAGCCAATGGACCACCGTAAATGATTAAGCAGAAAATTAAAATCATAATTAATGTGAAAATTCCGCGAATTATGTAGTTCTTCCATCTGCATAACACACAAAAAAAAAAGCAATTTGAAAAAAAAGAGAAACAATCAATTGTAGTTGATGTACGAAATTTCGCAAAAGGGAAAATTTGATTTTTAATATACGTACTTGTCTGGCAAGCCCCTAAGTGCCTCTTCTAATACTTCGGGAGTTTTATCGGTACCTTGTGGCAATTTTTTGGCCAATTCTGCGACATATTTTTCGTCGGGTAATCGCTCTTCCTCAGAATCGACCTGCAATTAATTGAAAAATAAAATTTATTAAGAATTTTCATTGCACAATTCATCATATTCACTTGCGATAATCATGAAAGCAAACTATATGATATTATCGCAGACATAATCTTGTTACAATTTCGATTTAGCAACAACCACAAAAGTTGCACCATGATATCAAATTCAGGAGATCGGTTTTTAATTACAAACGCTACTAAACAATGAACTTATAATAATCTATTGAAAAGACCATATTAATAATTGTTTATGTTTGAATTGTGGGAGCCAACAATAGATTTATTTAAATAAATAAATATTCATTGTTGAAACAATATGAAGAAATAATAAATGTGCAATGCGTAAAACAATTGTCATTTACATACAATATCATTTTGGTTATCGTCGTCAACTGTTGCACGCTAACATACGAACAACGAATCACAAACGAAAATTCAATTAAACGCTGTAATAACATCAACAGAAAAACATCAAATCGTCCGAATGGCGTTATTTCAGCAAACAACAAAAATTCTACATTTAGTCAAATTTAACAAAATCGAACGATATAAGTAAGCATATCAATGTCAAAGTCCAAAATATTAAAACTGCATTCTTCATTTAAAAATTTTTCTTTTTCTTTTTCGTTTCGTTTCGTTTCGTTCGTTTTTGATTGAGCACTCAGCGCTCACGCACAAATCTATTTTTGAATTTAGAAAAAGTGAAAATCGAAATTGTAAACAAGAATAAATGAAAAAAATGGAATAAGAACATCAAGGAAAAAATAATTCGTAAAAGAAGGAAAAAAAAGACAAACAGCGCCTTCACTTCGATCGTTTCGAATCGATCAGAAAAAAGAAGCGGATGTCGATAGTAATAATTGCAACAAGTAACAGGAGAAGTTAAAGGCGAAAAAAACTAAATCTCGAAAAATAGTTAATAACTGCGCAACAGTTTACTGGGTATTTAAATGGAAAAAGAAAAAGAAAAGAAAAAAAAACTAAATCGGAAAGCATTGAATCCTACATCGTACATTTTAATAGAATCGAAAATTAACACTGAAACATAATAATTGGCTGTAATTTTGCGAATGAAAAATGCTTTTTGTTTCATTGAATGAGCGGCGGTATCGTTTCGATAATAGCCATTCACTGATTGATTCTTTGAGCAAAAGTTAATTTTGTTGATTTGAATTGTCAATTATTTCACCTTTGCCTGTTTTGTTATTTCAGCGTGTGTTTTTTGTGATTGTTGTGATCACGAATTCATTTTTAGCCATTTTTTTTTTCAAATGCATCGTAAACAGTAAACAATGAATGAACTACACATATTTTATTGTTCGACATATTGTGGATTATGGCGGCGCTTTGCAAAAGTATGCACTCAATTATGTTAAACATTTTGTTCATCATAGTTGAATGAACATTGATCATGCGTGCAATGGATTACATATAACCCTGTGTGGCTACAGCCATCAATGATGCAATTAAATGTCATAATAATACTTTTTATTTTTTTGCCTTCTTCTTTTTGTATTTTTTGTTTTGTTTTAAACATTTTTCATCAATCACTTTGGAAAATCATGTTACTTTCAATGGATTTTTGTTTGTTAAAAATACGATTCAATTCAAAACACACAACCAAAATGATAGCAAAAAGCTAAAATAAGAACAACAACAATAATAATAATAATCAAAGAAAAGCAAAAATTACATGATCTGAAGATTCAGCTGTTCCCAAACCACTGGCTGGTTTTTTACGATGAGTTAGTTCATCATCGCTATTTGTTCCGTCAATATTCGATACATTCAAATTATTGTCATCAGTATGTTTATCGTCATCGGGTTTTCTTCGCCGTAAATCAGCCATTTTTCACGACCTTTAAGATGGATCTTTCGTCTTCTTATAACACACAAATTTAGATGATTCAGCTGCGATCCGTTGTCTTTGTTTATTATTATTGTTTAGCGTTCAGATTAATATTATTTGTTCACACTTTAACTGAACTGAATGATTAATATAATAATAATAATGGAATTTGAGTAGTTTGTACGAGTGAATTGTAACGTCACAACTGTATGATATCACATATGATTATGTTTGTCCTGGCTGAAGCTATAAGCTATAAGCGCTATAAGCTCATGTTCCGTTCCCAAGGGTAATTTTTCGTATGTTTAATATTATTAATTACGGTGTGTATTCAATGTTAAGCCAGGCCAATATTCCTTCACCATAAACAACAGTTTGCATTCAGTTCGGTTTAATTCAATTAAACTAATAAGTCAATTTTTCATTTCTCTTCACTTCATTGGCATTTAGTGTTTTTCCCAATGTAAACGACAACACAGAAAATTGTTTAGCTGCAAAAATTCACTTAAACAACAATAAACACTGACACTGTTACACGCATCGAATTCAAACAAAATCAAATTCACACTGGACTGGTGTGTTGAGGGAGAATAAAATAAAAGTGTTTTCTTATTCTCTTCTCTCTTTTTTACTAGTCATTCACTGAACCGAGAGTGAATCGGGTAAAAACGTGATAATTATGTATGCATCTATGAGCTTTAAGTTAAAATTCATATTTGGATCGTTGAACGATAAAATTTTGCGAGTCTTTTTTTGTCATTTGTCGTCATATCATGATTCGTTTAGAAAATTTTGTCCAATTTTTTTGGCACGTATTTGATGTAAAGGATCCGTTGTTTATGTCAAATGAGCATAATTTATGATGGCAATGTGTGAGCAAAATTGGCTAGCGCGCGCATAAACAAAATTTCATTTCAATTGGATTTTTTTTCCATACAACATAAATTCCAGTACATTGAAACCAACACCAACAGCAACACCACGATAATAACAAAATGTTCTTTGCCTTTGTTTTGAATTGTCTTTATCACTTGGAAACTCTTGTGCTCTCGTCTGTATTTCGTTTTTGGGGTTGCGCTCCTCACAAACGAAAAATTCACTTGAAATCAAAATGTATACACATACACACCGAAAATTAGTAGTAATTCTTCTGTTTCGATGATAACCATTTTAGCATTCAACTACGCAAACGATATCATTCATTCAAATGAAATCGCCATTTTTCTTATATTATCATGTCATACGATTCGATTTTGTACGTTACACTTTGCAATGAAATGTTTTCAGCACTTTTTTTTCTTTTATATTTGTTTCACTTTTGTTTTGGAAAAATAGAATTCACATAGAACACAATACTGGATTTAATACTGCTGAAAATGCTTTTATCGGAGTGAGTCAGAGTTGTCTTGAATCCTTTTTATCTAAATGCAGGAATAGAAATTTTGTTTGATTAATTTAACGGAAAAAGAACGATATCGCACAAAACGATAATGCGCAAGTTCACTAAAAATTCATAAACACAAAATACACACATTCACACACACAAACACACTTAGATTTCGAAAATCACAGGCCAAAGATAAATATAATTATTGTATGTACGTTTACAAACAAACTCATTGGAAAAGATTAAAGAAGAGAAGGGCCGAATCGGTTCGTGCAATAACGGAAAATCGCATAACAATTGAACAAACATACGATATATGATCGGGCTTTAATAGAAAAACTTTGTTTTTCGGATGATTGAACAAAATATAGACTATGAATAACGTCGATAAAAAGTCATTCCTTTTATTCTTTATTTTCAATAGACAGTCTACTCTTTTATCAGTCAGCCGGTTAAAGAATCAATCTAATTTTATGCAAATAATTTTTACGCTTTCAGTTTCCTTTCTATTTCATTTATTCTCGATCCGATCGTAAGACATAATACGATACATATGGATGGCATTGAATCCGGTAACACTAATTTTGTTAAAATTTGTATAAGCCGATCACGAGATAATCTTGTATGTTGTTACAAATAGGTGGGGATATCAATTCTTATTTCACATCTAGCAAAGAAACTGTTAAGATAATATTTGTTTTCGTTGGAAATTTTGAATTTAGAAGATTCCCGAAACAAATGAACTTAGTGGCTGACCACAATATTTTGGTATATCACTCGACACTGACGACTAAAATTGATAACTTGAGGGGGGAAAAAAAAGTCTAAACGAATAATTTGAAATGAAAGAAAAATCCGTCTGCAATGAGTATACCGTGGATAAGGCACGTAACATATGAATGCACACAAACATCGATATGGTTTTGATTTTGTTATTTGTTTCTTTGGCCTTTTGTCGGTTCCTTCTTTTTGTCAGAAATGTCTTTCAATCTTTTATTTCATATTCTGCTGAGCACTATTTCTTATCATTAGTTTAGAAAAATTTAAGCCAATTAACAAAGGCGTCGAACTTTTGTATCCATGTGTGATATGGCTTTGTTTTTAGGAATTTATTCGATTTATTCATTAGCTAAATGTCGTTGATGAAATTGTACACAGCATTTTATTTGATTTTGATTACTAAATTGAGCGCAATACGATTCACAAATTCGATTGGAAATCAAAATAATAATAATAATAATAATGAAAACAAAAAAGAATATTTTACCTTGCGTTAAATTGTGTACTGTGTGATGTTGACAAACTACTAATAGCGGCACTGATCAGTAGCCGTCCGAATGTCTCATTCTAAATGGATGAGCGATGTTATTGTTGTAGATTTGCCTCAGTTCTGACAAAACTATTGAGAACAATATTCAATAAGAGAATTTGACCAGATGGTCAATACGGACCATGTCAATTGCATTCGACTGAAATTGATTGTATTTTGAAGGACTCAATGACGGCTAGTTTCGTTTTCTAATGGATTTCTGGTTTGCAAAATTAAAATGACAAAGCGATATTTGATGGACATTAAACGGTTTCATTGCTATGTAGTGACAGCTGTCAAATGTATACATGCACGCCATTCACTAGTCAACACATATATTTGGCTGGTAACAGCTTTGGCAAATTCGTACACTTGCAATCAAACGTTTGAAATTGTAAATTGAGCTTATTTTTTTTTTTTTAAGTGATGACAAAATTAATAAACGTGCAAACAAAATATCAAATTTTAAAGTGAATGAAAACCTATTGGATTTTCAATAAAATCGTCAACGATGGAGGAGTTGAGTAAATTAGAGCATTTGTCGTTGGTGTCGAAAATTTGTACGGAATTGGACAATAATTTGGGCATCAATGACAAAGATTTGGCCGAATTCATTATCGATTTGGCGGAAAAAAATACAACATTCGAGACTTTTAAAAAAGCGCTCATTGAAAATGGTGCATCCGAATTTCCAGATTCTTTTATCAAAAATTTGTTGCGAATCATTCAATTGATGAAAACATCAAAATCTGTTGATAAGATTGGAGTAAATGAAACATCAAATTCAAAAATTGATGGATTAGCAGAAAAATTTCCTGGCCTAGCGATGGCAAATCGTCCACAGGAATCCACAAAATCGGACGATGAAAAAGATACAAAGGCAAAGAATGAGAAAACCGACAAGAAAAATATCAAAAAAATCGAACGAAGTGTTGCTGACGATATGATGGCTGAATTGGAAGCGCTTGCACCATCGACGAATGAAAATGCGGACGAAAAAGAATCAAAAATAAAGAAACGAGAACGTTCAAGATCAAGGGATCGTCATCGGCGTCGGAGTCGGTCAAGGGACCGTAGAAGAAGCCGCTCACGAGAACGTAAAAGGAGTCGTTCACGAGATCGCAAAAGGAGCCGTTCAAGGGATCGGCGAAAGAGAAGCCATTCAAAAGACAGAGCCCGGCGACGCAGTCGTTCACGTGACAAACATCGACAAAAAGATAGAAATCGAAGCCGAAGTCATAGTCCAGATCGTAGCAGACGGAATAGAACATCACCAACGCGTGAACGCAATGCCATGCCAATGACTGATGATCCTGAGACTGGAAAAATTTATTCGGGTCGGGTGGCTAATATTGTAGCATTCGGTTGCTTTGTGCAATTGCTTGGAGTGAAAAAACGATGGGAAGGATTGGTTCACATTTCACAATTACGGGCAGAAGGCCGTGTTAATGATGTTACCGAAGTTGTATCTCGTGGCCAAATGGTCAAAGCAAAAGTTATGTCAATAGCTGGACAAAAAGTGTCACTGTCCATGAAAGAGGTGGATCAAGAAACTGGAGCTGATTTGAATCCAGCATCACATTCACATTTGAATGATGAAGCTCGTGATCGGAATCCAGATAGACCGAGTGGCAGTTCATCGTTTTTAGAACTGGACGGAGCCCATGATCATGATGATGAAGAAGTTGCACGGAAAAAAGTTACACGAATTTCAAGCCCAGAACGATGGGAAATTAAGCAAATGATTTCGTCCGGTGTTATTGATCGTACTGAGATGCCAGATTTTGATGAGGAAACTGGTTTATTGCCCAAAGATGAAGACAACGAGGCTGATATTGAAATTGAAATTGTTGAAGAAGAGCCGCCATTCCTTCGGGGCCATGGACGTGCATTGCACGATTTGTCGCCAGTTCGAATTGTTAAGAATCCAGATGGTTCACTTGCACAAGCGGCGATGATGCAGTCGGCCTTATCGAAAGAGAGACGTGAAATACAAATGATCCAAAGGGAACAAGAAATGGAGGGAATTCCATCAAGTTTGAATAAGAATTGGATTGATCCATTGCCAGAAGGTATGTTGATTGTTATCTATTTAATTATTTCATTTAAATTTCAAAAAAAACTAAACATATTCTTTCGATTTATTAAATCTCAGATGATAGTCGTGAACTGGCTGCTAATGTTCGTGGCGTTGGAATTGCTCCACAGGAGATTCCAGAATGGAAAAAACATGTAATTGGCGGTAAAAAATCATCATTTGGTATTAAGACGAATTTAACATTGATCCAGCAACGGCAATCACTTCCAATTTACAAACTACGCGATGATCTAATCAAGGTGAGTTACACAAATGCTAATTGAATACGCAAACATTTTTATTTAAATTGCAATTTTGTTTTATTTTACACTATCAGGCCATTACCGATAATCAAATTTTGATTGTCATTGGAGAAACGGGTAGTGGAAAAACGACCCAAATAACTCAATATTTGGCCGAATGTGGATTCACAGCTCGTGGCAAAGTCGGTTGTACGCAACCACGTCGTGTGGCTGCTATGTCCGTGGCTAAACGTGTTGCCGAAGAATTTGGTTGTCGCTTAGGTCAAGAAGTAGGATACACAATTCGTTTCGAAGATTGCACTAGCCCAGAAACTGTTATCAAATACATGACAGACGGTATGTTGTTGCGTGAATGTTTGATGGATATGGATTTGAAAGCGTATTCGGTGATTATGTTGGACGAGGCTCACGAACGTACCATTCACACTGATGTTTTATTTGGACTATTAAAACAAGCCGTACAAAAACGGCCAGAAATTAAATTAATTGTTACGTCGGCCACATTGGATGCCGTTAAATTCTCACAATATTTCTTTGAAGCTCCGATTTTCACGATCCCAGGTCGTACATTCCCAGTCGAAGTACTATATACAAAAGAACCTGAAACCGATTATCTTGACGCTTCGTTAATAACATGTATGCAAATTCATTTACGTGAGCCTCCTGGTGATATTTTACTTTTTTTAACTGGTCGAGAAGAGATTGATACGGCTTGTGAAATTTTATACGAACGAATGAAATCGCTTGGACCTGATGTTCCCGAATTGATCATTCTACCAGTTTATTCTGCATTGCCGTCTGAAATGCAAACGAGAATTTTTGATCCAGCACCGGCTGGCAGCCGAAAAGTTGTTATCGCAACAAATATTGCCGAAACATCGCTTACCATCGATGGAATTTTTTATGTCGTTGATCCTGGTTTTGTCAAGGTATAACGATAAATTTCCTTCTTTTTTTTTTCTTCAATACAAATTCAATTGATTCAAATTTCTGTTATTATTTTGATTGCAGCAAAAAGTGTACAATTCTAAGACCGGCATGGATTCTTTGGTTGTTACACCAATTTCTCAAGCTGCAGCAAAACAACGTGCAGGTCGAGCGGGAAGAACTGGTCCCGGCAAATGTTATCGCTTGTACACAGAACGTGCTTATCGAGACGAAATGTTACCCACTCCAGTACCCGAAATTCAACGAACTAATTTAGCAACAACTGTACTTCAATTGAAAACAATGGGCATCAATGATTTGTTACATTTTGATTTTATGGATGCACCGCCGGTTGAATCATTAGTTATGGCATTGGAGCAATTGCATTCATTGTCCGCATTAGATGATGAAGGTTTGCTGACACGGCTTGGCCGACGGATGGCTGAATTTCCACTTGAACCAAATTTATCGAAAATGTTAATTATGTCCGTTTCATTACAATGCTCTGACGAAGTATTGACCATTGTATCGATGCTCAGCGTTCAAAATGTATTTTATCGACCGAAAGATAAGCAAGCGCTTGCCGATCAAAAGAAAACCAAATTCAATCAAGCCGAAGGTGATCATTTAACGCTGTTGGCCGTTTATAACAGTTGGAAAAATAATAAATTCTCGAATGCATGGTGCTATGAGAATTTTGTACAGGTTCGTACATTGAAACGTGCTCAGGATGTACGAAAGCAATTGCTTGGAATTATGGATCGTCATAAGTTGGATGTTGTTTCGGCTGGTAAAAATACAGTTCGTGTACAAAAGGCCATTTGTTCTGGATTCTTTAGGAATGCATCGAAAAAAGATCCACAAGAAGGTTATCGGACAATTGTTGATTCTCAGGTTGTGTATATTCATCCATCGAGTGCATTATTTAATCGTCAGCCCGAATGGGTTGTCTACCATGAATTGGTACAAACAACAAAAGAATATATGAGAGAAGTGACAACAATCGATCCAAAATGGCTAGTTGAATTTGCATCGGCGTTTTTCCGATTCAGTGATCCCACAAAACTCAGCAAATTCAAAAAGAATCAACGTCTTGAGCCACTTTACAACAAATATGAAGAACCAAATTCATGGCGTATTTCAAGAGTTCGACGACGACGCAATTAGTTTCATTTTCGGCTACATTTTTTCACTTTTGTTTTCAATTCATAAATAAAGACAACAAATCTTTCATTTTAAAACATTTTCATTATGGATTTTTATTTGCAATTTATGTCTTCATATTCATTCGAAATAAACGTTCATTTTTTCGTCTCTTCTTCTTCGTCTGGAATAACTTCTAAGCCCTGTAATCGATGGAGAAAATGAGCTATTTATTTTTATTGAACAATAAATTATGACTAGGGACACGAGACACTTACATTTACAATGTATGGGGATCCAGTCAAAGCTTGATCCTGACGGTATAAATATCGATCCCAGGGTTGTTCATAAATTCGATTGTATGGCTGAAATGAAAACGAAACAAAGTTTAAATGAATCAATTTATCACAAATCACAACAGTTTAATTTTCAGTCCAAATGAAAATGAAAACATTAATCCACTGGCATCTTATATAACCTTATATGGCACACAAAGGTTGTGTTTTGTTGGTAATTTCCTTGAATTTTTACTCACCCTTCCGTTGTTTGCATATTTTTGAACGATATATGCAAATGGATTTAACAATGCAATCGTTGTGGTTATAATAAGCATGGAAGGAATACACTCGTACCACATTTTGTAAGAATTTTCCACCGTTCCGATCGAGAAAAAACCCAAATTTTGTTAATATTTTCGTTAGCCTGTTTGCCTAAATAATGACAGTTCAAATAACTCTGTTCAATTATCAAGGTGGCGCCACTTACACATCCATAACTATCACATATTTTATCGAAAACCTTACAACAGTCCAATCGAAACTGCTAAATATTCCGAAAGAAGGAAAAACAACACAATTTCTTTTTTCATAAGTAATATTTACAAATTGTACAACAGCACAACGTTACAAAAAGAATTTATTTTTATATTTAAGTACATATGAAAATGGACTTTCACATAAATCAAGCCGTTTCTTCTTCTTTTTTTCTATCAATTAAATCGCCTTTTTGTTCCACAGTTCCCAGTATTCGCTGCTTTGCATTTCGAATAAACGAGAAACAGTTCGTTGAAAAGCAAACACCTCTTCTTCACTAGTAAAAACATTTGCCGTCGCTTGGTCCTGAAATTCAAAAAAAAATTAAAAATTAAGTTCTGAGCATCAAACAAGATTGAATACTGTAATGTGGACGTACAGGTGATATATTCAAATCGTCCATAAGTTTTCGATGTTCATCAGTAATGAATTCTGCATCAACCTTTTCGGCCGAAAATAATTGATCTAGTGGCACATCAGACGATGCAACGACCTGTAAATCGAAACAAAAATAATGTAGTCTTACCATCATTGTCAAGGGAGAAGATTATTTATTACTCACTCGAACACGATTGTCATAAAGAGTATCGATCAACGTTATGAATCGTCGAGCTTGAGATTTCGAGTCCAATGTTAGCCGTGGAATATCTTTGATAATAACTGTGTGAAAATATTGGGCTATTTGCAGATAATCATTGGCTGCCAATGGCTGAAAATCGAATAATATCAAATTACAATAAAATAAAAGAAATCCAATGAAAATATGGATTCGATAGCGGGCATCTCATAAACATAATGGAAATGGTTGAAGAGATAAATAAGAATGATTATTATTTACCACTGGCATGAATGATACGATTGCCATGCAGATAAAATTCACTGATAATGAAAAATAAATAAACAAAATGAAAAAGTAAAAAAAAAAGAAAATGATAATGAAGCGAATGAAATGTTTGAATTGACAATCTTCCAAGCACAAATCGGTTAAATTGCATGCGAAAATGCATTTTTTTTTGTTCATTCGAAAAAGGATTGAAAAAAAAAATTACGTTTGGCGGCGCTGATCAAATTATTAAGCTGCTTGAGTAATTGTGTGCGTATGGTTAAGTCTCTTGACTACTGATTACGATCTCAAAATAAAAATAAATGTGTTTTGGTTTGCTTTGCTTCCTGTGAGCAATAGCCAACTAAACGTTGAATGTTAACAAAATTTTATGTAAAAAAAAAAAAAAAACAAACACAAAAATGAATCGGAAATGTCGTACCCGATCGCACAATTCATCAAATGAACTAAATAAAATTTGGCCACAGGTTTTATTAAACTTCAAATCTCTTCCTAAATGGGTAATAGTTCGTGGTCGAACGACGTCATTCTCTTGACTCGATAATATTTTGAATAATCGATTCAATTCGTCGTCAGCATTACATTTGGATTTCCTATTTTAAAAAACACAAAAGTTTCATCATTTTGAACGACAATCGAATACTTGTATTCGATTCAATGGAATTACAACTTACACAAAATAATTTGAACCATCACCTTTAATGGCTAATGTTCGATAATCAACACCGTTATCCAATGAGCTAACATTGCAACGTTCCTTCAGAATATCAATAAATGGTAGAAAATTACTGCGCTGTAAGCCATTTTTATATAAATCGTCTGGTGGCCGATTACTTGTCGCAACCATCACAATACCCCGTTCAAACAAATGTGTAAATAATCTTTTCAAAATCATCGCATCTCCGATATCAACCACCTAGATAATATAGTTAGATAAATATTATCATATTAAAAGAATTTCCATTTTGTGTTTCAATTGAAATTGTACTAAATAACTCGCCTGAAACTCATCGAAGCACAGCAGCCACGTATCTTTGGTTATCATTTCAGCAACTGGTCTTGTTGGATCGAATGGATTCGCTTTGTCGCTGCCGACATATTTTAAATTTTTACTTTCCTTTTCTTTGACTGCATGAATTTTGGCATGAATATCCGTCATAAATGAATTGAAATGAATTCGTTTCTTTTTTGGAATCTAAAAATCAACATAAAATTCAATGGATATTTTTTTTTTATTCTTTTGATTTCTCTAAAATTATGTCAGCTTAAATACAATTTACCGTTTGACAACTATTATAGAAAATATCCATCAATGTAGTCTTACCACCACCAACACTTCCATATATGTACAGCCCTTTGGGTGCATTATTATTTTTATTTGATTTCTTACTTTTGATGGGCAACCATTTGAGTAACGAATTTTTTGATTGAATTTCGGTCGGTGTATATGATTGGATCGTTTCGTACAATGTTTGAAGTTCGTTCATCACTTTTGTTTGATATTGATCTGGTTCTAGTTCACCTGCATCGATTTTCTGGTGGAGCGATTTCATGGGACCATTATTGCTTGAATAGTTCCGTGACCAAAGAATCATCATCCATTCATTTTTATGCGTTGATTTTAATTGTAATTGAAAAATTCTACTTAATCTACTCAATTGCGACATTTTCGACTAGTAAAACTTCTATTTCAAAAATATCTGTCGCGTAAACAAATGAAAAAATACACACAGATTTCAATATTAAAATTTAAAACGTTTTGTTTTTGTTTGATGTCATTTGATGCACATGTTATGTAAAAACTAAAATGTTATTCATAAGTTTGGCATTGAAACTGAAATACCATACAAATTCATTCAGATTATTGACAGTTACAGAAAGTGACAGCGTGAGAATGAGATGGCGATACGTTTCGGTTGCAACAAATATATGAAGGAAAAAAAGTGGACTTTTGTATGGGATTTGTGTGAAGGAGTAAAGATAGATCCATAAAATGTTCTAGAAAAATGTTTGCCATAAAAAAATAATGAGATCTGTTCACGTAACATTTGAATGGAATGTTTCTGGTACTTCTGTTTTATCGATTTAATGAGCGAAATACGTGATTTGTTTTATGAAGACATTGGATGAATCGGAAGGTTGAATCGAACAAAACGCATTGGTACTCGAAGGAAAAATACTGACGTTTGGCATCGACACGAACAACAAAATTTATATCCACGATATTATAGTTTTCGATGGTTAACATTGATTTTATCACAGGAATTTCCATTACCGGACGTGGTCCGACTATGGGATTCCACATTTTCTAATGAAAATCGATTCGAGTTTTTGGTGAGAGTTTGCTGTGCTATGATCATATAAGTGAATCCGAATGGTCAAGGCCAATGCTTCCAATTGGAATTTAGAGTTAGTTTCGATTGTATTTTAATAGATTGCTCCGTGATCAGTTGCTACAGAGTGATTTCGCAACGATTGTCAAATTATTGCAACATTTGCCAGTTTTATCAAAGGCGGCTCTCCTGTGGATATGCTAATGAGCTGCAGCACCTTGAATTTCGATCAACGATGTGCCCACTTAAATCATCAGAATTCAAATAAAGCAATTATTCATTATTATTATTCCAGTATCAGTTAAGTTCTTCATTTCTATCTTTTTTGGCGGATGCCATTACTGAAATGAATGCATTAAATGTGCTATCAAAATCAAACATACGGAGGCATGGAAATGTTGATAGCTGAACGAAAAATAAATCGACTAAAAAATTATCACGCAAGCGTTATGCCTACTAGGCTTATATCAACAGGCTCATCTTAAAATATAACATCAAAAGAACAAAATAGTCTCAGAAAAGAATGATTTTTTGGTTCGAAAGGCTTTTATTTTATTAATGGATATTCTCTGAAGTCAATTTTTTGAAAATTTTGTTGAAAATGAACTATAATAAGGCCATATCCTCGTCTCCTGAATCTTCAGAAATGTATGAATGCCGTGAAATATCACCATAGATTACAGTATTATTATTTTCATTGTCGATTTATTTCAATTTAAAGATTTCAAACATAGTTCACATTTGAAGTTAAGATCATAGTAATTCAGATTGAAACATTCTTACTTAAAGAACATATTTTCATCGAGTGGTCATAGTTTCTGATCATATAACGCTATAGTCACGCCAAAAATCGTTCAACCTATCCCGAGCATACTCTTCACTAAATAATAAAAACATTTTATATCAAATTACAAAATAGAATATAAAACAAAATCAATATCGAATTTTACCGTTGTCGTTTTTCATCGCTAAGAGAGAGGGAAAGAAAGAAAGGAAAGATAAAATATGTCAGTCAAGAAAATCATTAATAGGAAAGAATTTATTTACACGTCCTGTCCGACAAAGGGATAAAACCCATGATGATGGGAAAAATTCTCAGGAAAATTTAAAAATTCGAAGATATTTCCGTCGGTCAATATTTTATCTAAATTTTCAATTAATTCTCTGTCTCCTCCGAGACTAAATGATTGCATAAATAAAAATTTAATTGTATTTGTTTTAATTTAGCATTTTATCAATACTTACTCCGCTTTGTAATTTTCCACGCTTTTCGAAAATTGGCAGTCAATCAAAATAATTTAATCATTAATTAACATTTCAAATCAAAAAATAATAATTGAGCGCAAGAACTTACAATTGTTTAGCTTGCGTATCCAAAGCTTCATAAGCAAGCTTTGCTTTTTGATCCTGGGTTAAATTGGATTTTCCGTTCGGATCAGCTTTTTTCATTCTAGTGAATAAACCGGTATTTTTCGTTAGTCATTCATTTTCCAAATAATTTAAATTCAGGAAAATTTTGCATAGGATACGTACCGTTCTTCAAACTCTTTCACAACAGCTAATTGAAATGCGTCCGTTGCAAAATCCCATTCTTCGTAGGAATAATTAATACGTCCAGGTGGTACAATAAATTTTACTGAACTAAATAAAGAAATATAAAATGCTTTAGGACTTATAATTGTTTTGTAAATTCCTTTAAACTTACAGGTTTTTTACTTCTGCAATCTTTCTTACCTGCTCTTTGCTAAGCAAATCCGGTTCAACTGCTTGAGGATATTTTTTCAAATACTCTTCCAATATTATCGGGTAGACCACTAATTGACTGAATAATGAAAACATTTTTTGTCAAATTACAAAATAAAATATAGAAGAAATTCTATATCGAATTTTACCGTTGTGCCTGCCATTTGGGCCTATCGATTTGAAGAAAGGGAGAGAGAGAAAAACGGGAGGATTAAATGTGCTATTCAGAAAAATCACCAATAGGAAGGACTTTATCTGAATATATTTACTCGCGATTTTGTTGAAAACTATTCAAAAAATCATAATAAAAATCAAGGAATGCTCCGTCATTCAATATCGTTTCTATTCTTTCAATTAAATGTTGGTTTCCTCCGTCTCTAAATGATTGCAGAAATAAAAATTTTAGTTGAATTTATTTTACTTTAGCATTTTATGAATACCTTAATTCCTTCTTGTACTTTTCCACGCTTTTCGAAAATTGGAAGTCAAACAAAATAATTTAATTATTATTCAACATTTTAAATCAAAAACTATCAATGATAATAATAGAGCGCAAAAACATACAATTTTTTAGCTTGCGCATCCAATGCTTCGTAAGCAAGCTTTGCTTTTTGATCCTGGTTTAGATTCAATTTTCCGTTCGGATCAGCTACTTTCATTCTAGTGAATTAACCGTTATTTTTCGTTAGTCATTCGTTTTTTCAAATAATTAAATTTCAGGGAAATTTTGCATGGGATACGTACCGTTCTTCAAACTCTTCCGCAACAGCCCATATAAATTCGTCCGATGTTACCTTCCAAATTCTCCAGAAGCGGAAATAATCAATGCGACCAGGCGGAGTATCAGCGATTATTAAACTAAATAAAGAAATATAAAATGCTGGAGGACTTTTAATTTATTAAATTCTTTGAACTAACAGGTTTGTTATTTCTGCAATCTTGTCTGAATGCTCTCCGCTGCGGATATAAAAAATTCGACAAAATTTTTGAGAAATAGTTCATTTTTTATAAACGGATTTTCTCACTTGTCGCCAGCTCTTGTTGATTGCACACACACCGTAGCCTACATATGCATAAGTTTTCAATACTTCATTACAACCAATAAGAAAAACTTAATCCATTTTCGAAAACTTACAATACAAAAGAATAAGATTAACAACTTTTGATGATTCCACATTTTTCTCAAATTAAGACAAATTGATCCTGTATTCAGTTTTATAATGTTTTATTGAACTGCGCACTGTGCACCAGTAAAGTGTTCACCGGCTTTTATATTCTACGCAATGCCTTGGTATCCAACAACAATTTCATAAAAAAAATTCAATAAAATTCCATTGAATATTTGAATATTTATTTAGAGCTCAAAATAAAGTTTTATGTTTGCAGAAGAAATGTTTTTTTATTCAATTTTTCGTCTGCCATATTCGAATTGAAAAGGAGCCGAATGCGAATGAATGTCTGTTCCTTTTTATTTCAAATAAACCAAACAAAATAAATTTTTAATTTGGTGGCGATAGATATTCGTTATTTACCTTATATCGATGTATTAAAATTGGTGCTCGCTTCTGTTTGACACAAATGAAGGTGTCTCGGTTTCAGACTTTTTATTTACCGGAGGGATTTTTTTTTTTTTTTGAAATTCCGTCTCCACTTTGAACGAGATTTTGATCAACTTCTGGTGGTCGAATCATGTTGCAACTTCGGACCTATCCGTTTAACATAATTTTCAAAATTTCCAAAAAGTTTCAAAAAATTTCTAGTTTTATTGTTTTGAAAACAAAATTTTTCTGCTTATAATTTGTTCAAAGTGGCAAAGTAGAGGCATAGTTTTCAATGGTTTTGAGATTTTCCATAGTGGCTTTACTCGTTGAACCTCCTTCAAAGGTAGCAATATTACAGCAAATGCTCGAAAATCAGCAATTTTCGCTTTCAGATCGAATTATTTCGAGAACCGAACCTACGGGTTCACTTTACTTTTTGCGGAAGTCGAAGTTTTTATGGGTACCGATATTTTTCATAGTGGCAATGCTTGTTAGACCTCCTAAATGGTAGCTCTAATACCGCAAATGTTAGAAAATAAGCTTTTTTTACATTTTAGATTGATTTTCTCGAAATATTTATTTTCATTGAAAAACGATTGCCCTCGATATTGCCATCATGCATGGCGATATTGCCCGATCAATCTTCTTAGAATGTTCTTATTTTATATCCAAGAAGAAGAAAAACAGTTAGAAAAACGTGTCCATTTTTCGTACAATTCACAAGAAACGGCAAGACAACAAACAGAATAATAGTAGCTTTAATGATCGATGTTATTGACAATTGTTGTCAAATGAGTGAATGATTAGAAAAATCAAATTCCAATCATGTCGAAAAAAATTCATTAAAACATAAATAATCAATCAATAACAAATAATCATGATTGCAGGTTTTAGCAACTATGATTCGAGTAACAAATTTTTCGATTGGATCGTATCGTAAAATGTTTAAAGTTCATTCATGACTTTTGTTTGATACTGATCTGGTTCTAGTTCACCTGAATCGATTCTCTGGTGGATGTTCTGTTGGAAATGTTATTCATAATTTCAGCATTGAAACTGAAATACCATACAAATTCATTCAGATTATTGACAGTTACAGAAAGTGACAGCGTGAGAATGAGATGGCGATACGATTCGGGTACAACAAATACTTTCAAAGGTTTATACCAAGCAGCTGATATTACAGAGTGTTGCGTAGTATTCAACTTTCAAATATTTTTCGACGTTACGAATAAAAAACTGAAAGATTCATTAATTTTTTTCAAACAAAAAATGGCATTTATTTGTTTCATTCCTTTCATAATTATTTTCTTTTATGGAAGACTTTTTTTCCTTGTATTATTTACAGAATTTCAATCACAGTCTTTGTCTTTTCTCATCTCATCATTTATCATTTGTTTGGAAAAATTGTCTGCATTTGAAATATTTACCAACAAAGTGCTTCAACAAAAAAAAAATTTAAGAAAATTTCCTTCTGTAATTGAATAAATGGCCAAAAGAAGGGAAACATAGCTTTACGTTACAGAAATAGAGATAGAGAAAAAAAAGCGATTTTGAGTACAACCGCATTGATGTGTTTTTTCATTCAAATGAATGTGTTTGTCTGTTTTATGTGGATGTGTTTTTTTTTTGCTCTTCATCATTTCTTTTGTTTTGCTCATTTTGATGGAACATAGTGTCCAAAGTAGTCAGCTTGAGCACGTGCTTCTTGTTGTTTAGCAAATGCTGGATCAGATTTGGCACGTTGAACATTTAATTCGGCATTCTTTTTGATTCCTTCATAAATTTGATCCAAACTTTTTTGGATTTCCAATGGGATTGGTGGTACTGTTGGGATATGTTCACCAACGGCACGAAAACCGTGCTCATCAGCTGTGTATTGAATTTTTACAAGTTGGCCGTCTGGAGCTTCGTATTGATATTCACCATGTTGAACAAGAATACCATTTGGATATTGTTCGCCGATGTCCTTAATAAAACCTGTTTCATGAGCATCGATATTGTTGCCGGTTTTGTATCTTGATTTGAAAAGTGAATCAAGTAATCCAACTATTAATTCCGAATTTCTCAAAATAAAAAAAAAAAAAAAATTTAGGAAAATTTGTTGAAACTTACGATGCTTTGTAGCTACCATCTTGGCCTTGTTCTTTGTTGTATGCCAAAATTGGAATCCATGTTGTGGTGCTGCTTGGATCGAATTCTTGTTGTTGCTGATGCTGTTGGTGTTGTTGTGGATGATGTTGGGCCACGACACAGGCTGCCAAACAAACGGTTGCCAAAATCTAATTTAAAAAAAAAAAACAAAAAACAAAATAAGAAAATGAATGATTTTATATCGAAGTGTTGGGATTTTTTTTTTTTTCATATTTTCAGATAAAACAATTCGGGATTCCAGCCCATATTTAAGCTGATATTTTGTGTCTTGGTCAGTTGATTTGCAAAATTCCACAACTTGCATTTAATTTCAATAAATAATAATTAATTGGTTCGTCGTTACCATTTTTAGGTATCATATGATCGCTCGTGCTACTTCTATCCGATCCAGCGAATAGACGAAATCAGTATAAACAGAAGAGAGACGACAAAAATGAAAGGGAAAGAAATCCATTCGATATTCATTATGTAGTTCGATTTTTTTTCTTTTCTTGGCTTAATTTCAGTATTTCTCTTTGTTTTGTCAGTTGTGCCGATCATACGGTTCAACATCTGGTTGCCCGTGTGCTGACTTTTTTGTGTGGTAAGCTCGATGTAATAGGTGATTTCGTAACACCGCTGTATCGTGCGCATCAACGGCAAATCGAGAAGTCAACAAAAAAGAATGGAATAACAACAGCCGAGAGAAGGGAGCAAAAAAAAAAACAACACATAATGAAAGAAGTGAAACGATGCCGTTGCGACCATTGACTGAGTATAGATTAAGTATATGCTAATCGGGAACGAACAACTGATCAGATTTCGTTCATTTTTATTTTTTAAATTGTTTCATTACGTATTTTTTTTTTGGTTCGTTTTATTTGCAATAAATAACAATTGTGAACTTAGTTGCTTGGAATAGTTTTCTGAATTGATTTGTTTTGCCCCGCACGACCCATTGAAAGCCATTTAATGTCAAATCAGATAAATTGGGAACGAATTATTTGCAATGTTTATGGGCATGACCCGATTGCAATTAACTGACTAAAAACAAAAAACAACAACAATGAGCGATCAGATCTTAATGATACAATAGCGTGATCCCATTTCACTGTGAATCAAATGCTTTGGCCAGAAAAATCGAACATCAATTGCACAAAGTCGAAGAAAAAAATGCACATATTTCTATTGAAAAATTGAAAATCATCAAATGCAACGATCACTATTTGCAACGGACACTATAAACGATCGATATCATTTTCTTGTGCTGTTGTAGTTGAAACGAACTAAAACTTACCAAAACTTTCATAGTTTAAAAATGTGTCAAACTTTTTGCACTCGAAGAAGAATAGAAAAACTAAATCACTCAATGAATTCGGTGTTTGCGCACCTCAAAATTCAGTTTGGATTGAAAGAAAGTTATGCGAAGACTGTGCTGTGTCTATAAAATCGATTGGCTATTTATATATGATGGGCCAACTGGGAAAAATAAAAAAAAGAGAGAGAGACAATCATTATATTATAGTATGTATAATGTATATGGTATAAAAGATTTCGTTTCACACTACCATGGCATGTGTTCAAATTGAAATGTAATCTTTTACAATTTCGTTCGAAGAAAACGACAGAACAACAACAACAACAACAACAACAACAACAACAACAACAACAACAACACCATTAACATCAACAAAAAATGGTTAAATATATATGCAACCACTTCACAATACACAACTACATAACAAAATGCCGCTGCTTTTAAATACATATCAGTGTACCCGCGAAATGAGAAATGTTAAAGAAATCGAAACAGAAATTTTTTTACACGGCACAAAGCACCACCCTACGGACAAAATGTCATGCCCATTCATTCCAATATATATTTCGTAAAAATTTTGGAATTTCCGAACGTTTTGCCCATAGGGCAATACAATCAACGTGCAGACGTTTTTAGATCAAAATTTTTTTTTTTTTTTTAATTCATCGGCGAATCGAAGCAATGGTTATTTTTGGCTGGTGGCACAGAATTCAGATGGGTCATCTTAAATTATTCATATGTAATTATTATTGTTGGATAATAATAATCGGTGCATTCTCACCTTCAGATATTGCTTTTGCGTAAAATGACCGAAATTCATAATCAACACCGAACGGCAATCGTTTTAATTTGAAAAAAGCATCCTTGTGGTTAAAATTACTGCGGATTAAGTTCAGATTATCAATATCATCATCATCGTCATCTGCCACATGATCTCGATCTCAATATTTAATATCAATAAAGTATATCAAAGAAAACACGTTTCTAATGTCAATGTGAACATCATTTTATAATAAGAAATTCAAATAGTAAACAACATTTTCAGACATAATCGAATAATAATTATCGATAGTGTGCTGGATTTGTAGTTCATAATGACAAAAAAACGCAACAAGTCTGAGTACAGTTAGATTTGCGGTTACTAAAATTGAAATTGACAACGCGCGCGGCATTGAGATTTGAACATTATTATTTCTAATATTATTCGATTTGTTTTGAGTGGAAGAAGAAGGAGAAGAAGAAGAAAACAAAAACAACAACCAAATGTATTCAAATGATGCGCGTCAATCCATGATGAATTGGGTTATTTCATTGAAACTACTATCAAGTTTCATCTAACCAACAGCAAACATATCAATGCAATACTCATGAAATAAAAAAAGAAAATTGCTCCCAAGTAAATTGTGACAATGTTAATAATCCAGCTTATTTGCTCCACATCTTATTGGTTTGTTATGAAGCATTTGGCTGCATGATGCTGTAAAGCTTAAATTTTCGCACGTACACCGTAAACCAAATACACTACAACGGTGACAATTGACATTTAACAAAAACGCAACAGGCCGACTAACAAATCGAAACCGAAAAAATGTATTATTCGGTAAATGGTGAATTCATAGATATTGAATGTTCAATGTTCAAATGTTTATTGTTGGCTATAAGAATTCGATCAAATCGAATGTCTACAGCTACAATCTAAGAATAGCAACATAAGAATGAATTTAGATTTGTTGTCGGCTTGAATTGATTTTAAATTCAGTCATGCTAAAGACCATTGCCAATCCAAACCAAATCAACCCAAACTCACCAATTCAAATCGACTAACGGCTTTAGTTGTCTATTATATCTTGGCTTTTACGTGAAAGAAATTTTTGGATATTGATATTTGCTTTGGGAAATATGAGTGTTTTGTATATAATTCTGTGAACGATTACACAATAACCAAAATAAATACTGTTGGAATTATTTTAAGCTCATAATTTTTGGAAACTATAAAATTCGGATGGATCATTCAGCAAAGAGATTATTCCATTGACTTATCGATGGCATTTGTCTCAAAAACATCCACAACCGAGATATGAATTTAAATGAGTGCGTTTGAAATTGAACAAACGAAAGAGCATCGTGCGTGGTACGTTGATTATGGATTGTGTACCATGTTTGCTGGCGAGACATTAATTTGTCATTTTGTTGTCATTTTATTGTCATTTTGTTGAATGGAATAATATAATCAAATTTATTCGTAATGACATGAATGCAAATTAATGATTAAAATTGAACCGGATTTCCATCACGATGCCGGGTATGATTTAGTCTTCATTTGAATTGTAAAAAAATTGTCAAATATGAGAATTTTAATATAATAATTATTATCACACAATGTGGTGTGTCTTGTATCATCGAAAAATGTGTGCAAAATTATGTAATCGGTTCAAGCGTTAGGTAAATATCAAGAGAGATTTTTTTTGGTTTTTCTTTAGAAAAATCATAAATATTGACGCCTGCCACAGCACGCATACATTAAACCCAAATAACGAACATAACGAATTGGCTGAACGGTATTCTCGCCTCAACTCAAAATATTATTTAGTTTCTTATGACCGAAAGAAGGAAAATTAATAATCATAAGCCAATTCACCGGTTTGAAGAGTATTCGAGTTTGATTTTGAATTGCATTAAGTGGATGACAGGAGATGTTCGATGTTCGATATTCAATCACATTATTATCAAATGGCATGGCCATTAAACTATTACATAATTGCACTCATGGTTGCAATGAAAACGATAAAATTTGAACAAAAGTGGGCGGATTGAATATTTGACAAACTATACAAAGAATTTCCAAGTGTAAATATACACTCATCCGGTGTTCCGAGATACGAGATGTGTATTGTGTAATTAAACCATTGCTCATTGATTTGCTTTGGTTTTTGTTTGGTTGTTGCATCGTAAATCATTTTTTGTTTTCACTTTTATTTTCTTGTGGAACAAAATAGCAGCTCATCACTCATCATTGACAGCCATCCGTATATGTAGTACGTGCTAACATACGCTACATATGTTTGCACAAAAATGAAATGCTATGACTTGCCATTGAATTGTTCAGTACCAATTTTATGAAACTGCAGGCAAATCATTACAAAAAGAAAAGAAAAATAAGAAAAAAAATTCATACCAATTCGACGATTATAATCATAGAGACTCGACTTATATTTACGTTAATGTTCAATGTTATTGACTGATCGTAAATTATAATTTTAGTTCGTTATATTATCGCAAACTGAATATGATTTGGATTGGTGTGTTGGATGAGAATGATTGGATAAATTTATCTTTGTTTCGATTGTCGGTTTTCATTTAAACCAATGTTGAGATTTTATTCAGCCGGCCGAACAGCCAGCCAAGTAACAAATGCGAACGATGATAAGAAAGCAAAAAAAAAAAATATATAATAATCGCTCACCGTTTAACTGTAAAAAGAAAAAAAAGAAGAGTCAATGAACGTATGTTACAGGACAAAATCAGATAAATTCAAATGCAATATGTTTTTGGTGATTATTTGTAAGTAAAAATGAACGATTTTAAATTTTCAACCAAATGACTTGCAATTTGTTCAACTGATGGTAAATTATT
This sequence comes from Mayetiola destructor, assembly GCA_000149185.1. NCBI lineage: Eukaryota > Metazoa > Arthropoda > Insecta > Diptera > Cecidomyiidae > Mayetiola > Mayetiola destructor. Next base: position 1,364,683 of record GL501541.1, read on the forward strand.
TTTTGCTTTATATTTTTGCCAAATATATTGAATTCCGATTGGAAAGAATGAAATGGACAGAAGAAAAAAAACCGCCATTCAATTGTCATTCTTTTGAATTTATTTTAATGGGCGAGGCCGAGCCGGGCCAATTCATTCATTAATATGTTATTACATATTATTGAGATTGTGCATACGAAACATTATAGTGTATTTTCTTTCCACTTCACTTTCTGTACACAGAATGCAAAAAAAAAAAAAAATATATATATTGACAAGAAGCAAAATGGATATGTCGGCAATCGGTATTCAATTCCGTACGCAATGAACGATATTGCGAAATTGAACCTGAACAAAAACTTCAGTATTTTTGCTCATATATGATCGTCAAGTCAAACATCGGACATTCAGTTGATATGGCTTAAGCTCAATGATTTTTTCATTTAAATGAAATAATGCGGCATTTAATCTTTATTTCATAATTTATTGAATTGAATATATTGTGGCTATGCATCAATCGATTCATATGCAATACATATTGGAAATGATTGAAAACGTATTTTATACCATGCTGCTAGTAGCTGGTAGCTAGTAGCTGGTACAATGATGCCGTACACTTAACATGCATCAGATGTGAGATGTATAATATAATTTTTCTTTCAGTTTATTCGTTTTATGTCGTTTATTCAGTCACTTCTCTTTTTTTTATAGATAGATTTAAGCCTTTATTTGGACCGGTTTCGGTTTCATTCGGTTCGAGGTGTTCAATCACCGAAATGTGTAAACAATAATTATAGTAGTGTATAGTATTTATATGAGTATGAGATCGATTTGAGCACGTTCACATTGATTTTGTGCGCATGCAAGTCTCGACACATGCATATTGTGCCCATTGCACACACATTGTTCACATGATAAACAACGAGAATTTGCTTAAGAATCAAAATTTAATTATTGTATTTTTACCTTTGCGAAATACTTTCTCATTTGAGCATCATTAAAATGATAATAATATTCAGAGAGTCATCGCATGTTCGAACCCATTCAAAAGTTAATTGATCTGACGTGACGCATAATAGGTTATTGTTGTTCATTGATGGTAGTAGCTTAAAATGAAATTAAACGATTTGTTGGTGATTTATTCAATATAAATCATCATTTTATCACGTTTATTTTAATAATAATGATGGTAAAACTATTTTCAATCGATATTTATGATATTACGAATTTTTCTCGTTTCCATTCAGATCAAATCATGTTTCGGCCCATTGTTGTGGCGATTGTCACTGTCATATTGGTCATTTTATTGTAGCTTTCGTATCTTTTTGTGCGTTCATCGGCCATCGCATTCGTTATTTTCCGAAAATAAATGATATTATATAATAATATAGTTCGGTGTTCCATCCCAAATCAAATTCATCAACAACAACAACAACAACAAATCCATCGATTTTTTTCTGATTCCATGCGTTTTTCAATTTCAGAGACCAAGCGCATATAGAGCGAGCACATCGTTACTGATGCTCATTCCAATTTTGGTTTATGGCTTTTCATTTCCACAAATCTGTATCATTGAGTTAAGAATAAAAAAAAAATTTCGTTGGGTTTTCATTGTCGTTGTTTTGCATTCTGAGGCTTCTCATTCATCTCGAAATGAAAATAATTGTTAATCTCAAGGATTTTCAGACCTGCAGACAACTGAAACGGTACCATTGCTATCCTAAAATAGATTTAACACTTTTGATGTTGATTATAATGCGTCGGCATCGAAACTCAGATTGATTGCGACATGAGACAAAGAAGACGACGACTTATTCTCATTATCATTGTAGAAATGAAAACCTAATGAAATCAATAAGAGAGAAGAATGTCAACAATCATGAGATAATAAACGGTTCACGAGTGTAAAATAATTTAATTAATATTGTCGACAGTAAAATTGACATGCAACCATCGATTAATTTGTGGCTCCAAAATCGTTTGCGATTTTGAAACGAATTGCTTGAAAATAGCTTAAAATATAATAATAAACACCGTTTCGAGCTCATAAATATTACGGAATCGTTTGAATAACAACTTTAGGTTCTTCATGGATTTATCCTGCAATTCAATTGTCTTTACAGTGGCATTCGGGTCATGGTCTAGTATATCATGAAATCATTATAATATTTTTCAACCGATTCACAATTTGCTGAAGTTGTAGTATTTTGGAATATTAATCCCATTTCATTGTGGATCAATCACTATGCTGAATATACAACATCATCATTATTCGCATTCCCATCGAAATCTTTATGATGAGAAAGGAATTCAATTGAAAATAATCTTAAATCACTTACTATGCAAATTTGAATGACATTTTTAGATTATTATGAAATTTGTTGGGTGGCTAGTTATACTTAATCCGATGGTCCCATTCACAGATTATATGAAGCTACCATCGGATTTTCATCATTCTGTCGAAAATCCTACAATATGATACAAAAAAAAACAGCAAATGAAAATTGAAATCGGTTTTTGAGAGATGATGACATTGATATGCTAATACACCACAGAGAAACACCAAGCAATAGCAACAGATTTTATCTTAAGAGCAAGTGATGTGGACATTGAACATGTCAAAAGTCAACAGAGACCAATCTCTCGACACTTTCAACAATATTTTGAACATTTAACATTTACCCCATAATCCGGAACGAAAATGATAGTATTTTTTGTGAGGCGAGAGGTCAGTAAAAGTTCAATAATGTTCTAAATTTAAATGTATCTCATTTCAAGCTCGACTAGTCGCCTGATGAACCTGAATTTTTCGCCACTTGAAAAGATTTAGCAAATAAAATCACTTGATCTAGAAAATGGAAATGTGTGACAGTGTGACATTATATGAAGGCGTCAAGGCATTCATATTCTGTACGTAATAATTTAATTTACACACATTTTTTATTGACACATTGACGAGGAATTACGCATTGTCCACTTCAGTTTCATTGCACTTGAAACTAAAATAACATATATCCACTGGATATTGTTGGAAATTATTGATTTTTGTCTTCTTTAGCCGTTGGTGGCTTCTCAATTTTCAAGCATATTGCTTGCCATGTGCTTTCGATGCATGTCAGTACGAAACATATGCAGACACCTTTCGATCTTGTTGTTATCGTTTCATTTGAATTGGCTATTTGAACTTATTGAAAGTGATGCGATAGCCGTTGCGTTTGCATTTCTTTTTTTCGTTGTTGCTGTTTGTGTGCCTCATTATTATCCATTGGTCATTGTGTATTTATGTCATGAAAAGAGCCACTGAAAGTGCTTCAGATTTATCTCTTTCCGTGGTTTTTTTTTTTTTGTTCGTTTCTTTTCATTAATATTTTTAAAATAAACAAAACACAAAACTACAAATAAATTAACGAAGTGTTTGTACTGGGCAAATAAAATCAAAACGCTACGCTTCAAACCGAACGCATTTCAGGTATAAAAAGAAGTCATTTATTAGACAAATCAGTCAGTATTGAAAAAAATCGGTTATCGATCATATCTTCGGTTCTCCAAAATCAATAGCTAAATTTCCCCAAAAGAAAAATGTTTGTGAATTTGGCGTTTGTTATGATTTGCATTTTTTGTTCCATTCAAATGGATTGTGCTCCAATTGAACTAGAAGAAAATGATTCACCATCAATAGCGGTCGAAGTAAATAATGGATTGCCTTACATTCCAATTGTATCACAATCAGAATCAAATTCACCAGATGGTAGTTTCAGTTACAGGTATGGACTATCATTGTTTCATTGGTTTAATTTCAAATCAATTGCATAATTATTATTTTATTTTTTTTTTTTAATTTGGTGTTAGTTTCGAAACTGGCAATCAAATAAAACAGCAAGCAAATGGTTATAATAAAAAAGTCTATGTACCACGATTACGTTCGGATGGCACAAAATCCGATGAATATGACACAACCAATGTTATTGTTCAAACGGGTTCATATTCTTATGTAGCACCGGATGGTACATTTATTCAGGTGTCATATATTGCCGATGAAAATGGCTTTCAACCAATTGGTGACCATATACCGACACAAAGTCCCATTCCCGAACGTATTTCACATGCTTTGGATAGTGTTTTGCAGACAGGCGAACAAGAGCATCAAACTCAAGGTTATTTTAATTATTTAAAACAAAAATAATTTTCAATTTTATAACGCATACGATAAATGGTTAATCCATAACGGGGTTTTTTTCTGTCTCTCTCTCTCTCTCTCTCTCTATTTTTGCCCATCTCCATCAATATAGACCCGGCAATCGAATTAACACCCGAAACCGAAACGCTACATGCAAACGAACAACTTCGACCACAGCGATCATCATCATCAGCATCGTTTTTGCCTGTATTTCTTCAATGAACCGGGCTTAGCTTTGGGCTCTCTCAATTTTAAATCGAATTTAAACAAACTCAAGGATACAACGAAACCACAATCTTCTGCACGCGATCCCTTCTCCAATAACAAAAAACAAAACAAAAAAAACAAAAAACAAAAATTGAACATAACCGTTTTATTTTGAATGTGAATTTGTTTTCATCATTTGCTCTTTGGATTTTGCACTCTAGTAATTTGAATTCATTTCGTGTCCAAGCATATGCTAAACATTTCCGAATGAAATTTTTAAAGATGTTTACATGTGGAACAAAACATGAAAATACAAGATTCAGCAGTCAAATCGAGAGGCAAATATTCAAACGAAATCACAACTGATTGATAAATGTACGGAACTATCCATATGCAGGATGCAGGTGGAATGTATAATAAACTTTTAAATTTAATAAATGCTGAAGGTGTTCAGCAAACGATACTTGAGCGTAATTTAAGTAAACGTGCTCTCGCCCATTTTTGTTTTTTTTGTTTTTTTTTTAGTTTTTGGAAGAATTCTTTTGTTTAGTTTTATTTTTTGTCTTTCGCTCATCATTATTGTCCTCGTCTGCTTCTGAACTTGTTAACTAAATGCGCATCAGATGCGCGGCATGAAATAAACAAGTCCATAGGATTTTTCAGAATGAAATTACATATATATATATGTTTTTTTTGGTCGGCTCTCGATGTTTTCATTGTCGCTTCTTTTTTTCCATTTTGAATTATGTAATGTTTTTATTGTCGCAAAGTGTTACGTGAACGTGATCTTTACGTGCGGCTCAACAAAATCAAGAGCCCATAATGTATTTCTTTGTTCTTTGACCTTTTTCTTTCAATGCTCACAAGAAACGCGGCTCGTCACAATTTCAGAAATCGATTTTTATCACATCGTAAATGTAAATTGATTGTTCACATTCGGCAACATTTGTGTATCCCGAAAAATGAACTGATCTCATCAGACGACGACATTCAAGCCATTCAATGATAATAATCGAATTGATGAAGCTCGAAATGAATTTGGTTAATATTGTTTTTTTATTGATATATAATGCTGTAATTTCCATTGTACAAAAATTCGATTCAAGCAAATTAACAAAAAAAAGATTCGGTCTTATCGTTTTCTCTTTTTTGTTTGTTTTCAAATAAATATTTTCTACATTCAAATGTTGATAAACGGTTAAGAAAGTATAAGCATTTTTTCAGGTTGGTATTTCGTTTTTATTGTAAAATACGAAATTTATTTTGAAACGAATAGACGATACATTGATTTGCACCGCAGGTCTCTCACATGGAAGTTATTAACTGATTCATTAGAACACACATGTCTCCGGTTATAAAATGCAGTTATGAGATCAAGTATTGTGCAGTTTGAATTAAGGTTTAATTCAAAAAAGTTTACCTGCAAAAGCCAACAACGATGCATAAATTGCATCAAGGCCTAACGTTCTCACATCAATCTCACACTTCATTCATAGCCTAATGGAGCAACAGACAAGAAATTAGTTTCACATCCAAAATTATAATCAATTATTATTATTATTATTTTTGAAACAAACATTCATGCATCATCGAGCACAGTGATCAAATCAAAATAGTAATCGTATTTGTTTTGATTTTCGTTTATTTGAAATTTTTTTGTTTCCAATGATTTATGGTTTGTCACCGATTTCTTCATTCTTTCATCGTTTTATTTTTATTTTTTGTAACTGTTCTCCTACATTAAAATCTTAATTAAAAAAAAATACAAGAACTTAATTGTCAATAGTTGTTTCAAGCAATATTTGTTATTTATTCCTTTGAGATTTCCTCCGATTCCTTTGAGATTTTTCGAGCTTTGCGAAGTGCTTCTTGTTCAACAACCCATGGATCAACCCATGGTTTAGCTGTTGCTTGCCAAGCCAACGAACGGGCAATCGCTGGTGGAATGGTTGGAATGTGTGCACCAACCTTATGAAAATCATTCACAATTTTATCATCAATATTAATTAACATATTTTATTCCAAATTCAAATTCAAAATATTTACCGGTCGGAATCCATTTTCATCGGCTGTATAGGTGACACTAATTGTATTACCATCGTCATCTTTATATGAATATGAACCTTCAACACTTTCGCCCATCATCTTTTCACCATCGTGATCCATCATTTTCATTTCTCCGCTTTGGTGAACAATTGTTCCATCTTCGTTTTCGTAACTGCAAAAAATCATCGATCAATTGTCATTCAATTAAAGACCGATCACATGAAAATTGTTTGAAATTTTATTCGAACTTACTTGAAATGGTATTTGCCATTTTCCTCTAATTCAGATTCGAGTTGAACAATTTGAATGTCCTTGTATTTACGTCCTTTACGACGTTCTTCAGCTGAAAGAAGTCTAGGCTGTGCAACGGCTGGCACTACTTTACCTCTTATTATAGGCATGCTTTCATCGTCGTCTGCTTCTTTTTGTTTTTGTTCGGGATGATTTTCTTTTTCTTTTTCTTCTTCTGCTTCTGGTTTTTTCTCTTCTGCTTCTGCTTCTGGTTTTTTCTCTTCGGTTTCTGGTTTTTGTTCAAGTTCTTTTTCTGTTGGCTCTTCTTTCGGTTTTTCTACTAGTTTTACTTCCTCTTTCGGGTTTTCTACTGGTTTTGTAACCTCTTTTGGTTTTTCTAAATACTTTTCTTCTGGTTTTTCAACCATATTGAATTTTTTTGATCCTCGTCCTTTTCGTGCTTCCGGAAATTTTTTGGTGGTCTCTATAACAACTGGTGCTGGTTCTGCTTTGGTTTCAACGTCTGAAACTTTCGTTTTAGGCGTTGCAACGGTCGTTGACGATAAAACGGTAGTTGATGATGGAACTGTAGTTGATGTTTGTGCTTTAGTCGGTTCTTTTCGTGTGGTCGCTGTTGTGACCTCAACAATGGCAGTTGTTTTATCATGTTTTACAACAGTGGTTGTTTCACTTGGAACGGTTGAGGAAACATCAGTAGATTTTACTGTGGTCGTCGATTCAATTGAAGAAGGCTTAATAGTCGTATTTGTTTCTGCTGTTGATGATCCTTCCAGTTTAGATTTCATTAAATTTCGATCAATCGGGATCGATATGGCAGTTGCCAACACACACGCGAACACAAAAATTGAAAATTTCATATTTGTTTGGAAAAAAAAAGAATCCGTACAACAAAATCCACTCACAACTTAATGTTCTATCGCGTTGAAAAACCAAACAAGGAATGTTATGCAATCCTCAATTTTGAATCGCTTTTATACCAAAAAATGTATCTTATAATCACATCAATAATTCACACAAACATAATATCTATAAAGAAAACCACAATGCTTCAAAAGCTGCCCAATAAACCAATCAATTTCTCGAAAATATTAAAACAGAATCGACAAAAAGCAAAAATAAATCTGAAATCACATATACACATGCATAGCGCGCAAATTTTTCAGGGATTTGATAACAAATTCACCGGAAAAAGAATACAGACCGTTTAAGTCATGCCTGCGATTAGCGATGATATCAAATACATACATGTATTTTGTAAGTATACAAAAGCCTGTTTCATATCTCATATCCATTAGCTTGGTGTGCGTAACGCCGAAAATTGGAATTCTTTTTTTTTCGGAATTCGAGTGTTCAATGTTAAGCGTCTGTAGACTCTGCAACATCAAGATTCATTATGACAATCCAAAAATTTATTTGATTTCATTTTTCATGCACATCTTTTTATATTGTAAAGATGTTTGTGTGTCCTTTGCCAACTGAGAGCACCCAAACGTTTACATCAAGCAAAATAAAGAGAAAAGATCCCTATGTTGGATCAATTCGAAATGTATTTTCAAAAACTGTCAACCAAATCTCATTCTATATCAATATAGTCTTGTCAATTTTTGTTTATTGTTAGGCATCGGTCGTGCTAACTATGTTCTCATAAAAAATGAATTAACAAAAACTTACAAAGACTATCTTTCGAAATCTTTGAAAAATGGCATCATCACATCCAATGCTCACCGCTCACCGGTTTTATCAGACTTTCAAGATCTTTTGTTATCCAAATTGAATGCAAACCGTTTGACATATGACTCGTTTGCTTATGACACAATCATTCACAGTTTTTTTTTTCTTTTTTTTTTTTTTCATTTTTCGTATCGTGCAGCCTAAGCGTGAAATGACCGATTAAATCCATTCGGTAGCCAATGAATAATCATCTGAGGACAAATTTGAATCGATTTATCCATAGGCTTATGACAGCAACGCATATTCTGGAATGTGAATTTATCTTGTGATACAAGTCAGCTGCATACCCTTTTTTCCTTTTCCAAAAAAAAAATTTTTCCATTGAATTTTGGCATCCATTGATATGAAATGATTAATTGATTAATGTATTTCTTTTTTTATCAGAAAAGAACAAAAATTGTGAATTGGCAACTGATTGACGAATTTCCGTCAAGAGAATGAAAAATGTCAATATCATTGATGATTAATATAATCAATTCTGACAGCATTAGTTTTTCAGCTATTCAAAAGGTCCCAAATAGCGAGGTGAACCATTGCACAAATCAATTTATGCAACAAATCCAAGCACACTCATTCTCAGTGTGAATGTCAATAACAAAACGCTCACCAAACACATATTCAACTGTGGTGATTCAAAAGCGATTATGATAAACGCACAAGTTTCATAAACGATGTTTAATATATATATATATATCTGACACCATCCCAGAATTTGCACGAATACCCAGAATTTGCAATAAATAATCAAATGAATTTTTCGTTTACTGGTAACTGGCAAACTGGCAACTGGCAACGGCAATCGTGATCATTCACGGTCTCGGACAAACAAAATGTTGCAAACAATAATAAAAAAAAAAAGAACCCAGTACAATTTTCATTTTATCCATTTACTTTTTGTTTTGCTTTTGGTTATTCATTCCAAGTAATTTATTCTTCGTCTTCTTCGATTTGTTTCGATAATCTTGTGCAATCTCAGAGTCAATGAACTCTAACAGCGGTAGTTTCATAATCAAACCAGAATCCCAATTGTACAAAACTACAAAAATCCAAAATGCAAGCAAAAGAAAATATGTATAATGAATAATGAATAATGACTGGAGTTCAAATACAGCACGCTATTCATTTGCAATGCCAAAAAAACAGAAAAACACTTTGAGCGGCAAGAAATCCAGAAAGAAAATAAAAGAGAATGAAAGAAAATGTATTTTGATTGCGAAATGAATTCCTTATTTCCCATGGATATAAATCATTTTATTGGCCAGAGATTATTATGCCTTTTTATTATTATTGAAGAAAATAATATAAAAACTCCGGACAAACAAAATAGATGAGGTAATATGAAAGTGATGTCACAGTGAATACGTTGTGCATTTTGCTTTCGTTCAACAACAACATTAACAACAACCAAATTAACATTTTAAGTCATTCGAGCGATGTTCTAGTTTTGGGTCGAATCTCTGGTTTGGCGCCATTCGGTGGAGATCGAACGTTCGACAATTCTTTTGTTTTTAGCTGCATTTTATTTTCATTGAATTTTATTGAAAGTGAATTCGTATGAAGATGTTCATGATACAGAAATCTTTTGGCTAAATTTAGAAAAATCATGTTTTTTTTCATCTTCATTTATACTTTTCATGCCAGACATAGTTCGTTACTATCAACATGATATGAAAAAGAAGAAAAAAAATAATAATCCGTTTGAATGCTTTTGAATTTGAAAATATTTAAATAATCAATACACGAGAATACATATCGATTAGAGGCTGATTGAGGGCAAATTATTAGCATTTTACATACAAATAGCACCTGTCTTTGTCACATTCATGGGATCCGTAGTATGTAGTAACGTAATGTTCCGGTTTCTGAAAGCAAATGCTCGGCTAATTCGAAATGACATGAATTATTTTTTATGAGAATAGAATATATTGTTTCGTCAGTAAACAAAGTATAAATCTATCACCGATTTTATTATTATTATCGTCGATTTTATTTTAAGATCAGGATTTTTGGATAAAAAAACAGGTTTATCATATTTTAAATAATGGATCTTTTGAAACAAAAACAAACAGAATCTATTAAGAATTGAACTAAACGAATACAAAACAACCAAATTGAATAAACGTTTGTGAAACGCAATTATAAAATAGCTGGTGGCCGGCAATGATGTAATTCATTTAATATTTTTGAATCAATATGAACGAACGTCATAGCAATCGATGAGCACATCCATTCACTGATTGGCAATGGACAACAATTAAAATAGTAAATCCAGCCATTCCATCCAAATGCGACTGCGAATTCGTAATTCGTAATTACAAATGAAAATGAAAATGTGCTAATGGCTTGTAAAATAGACGAATAAAAATAACAGCCGAAGTATACGCAACAGCAGGAGCAGTAGCGCATTTATACGATGAAAATGAAGACAATGACGACGACGACGAAGACGACGACAATTTATTCAAATAAAATCGTCATTCAGTGTGCTAAATAAATGAACATTAGCATTTTTTATTATGGTATATTATTTTATCACCAGTCATCAGTGGAGTCAGTAGTGGGCCTGATGTCCATTCCGTAGTGAATCACATGAATAACGTTTCCAAGCCAAATAAATGTTGTATACGCGAATGAACTTTCGATGCAATAATACAAGTGTCTGAACTATTTATAATTGTTAATGCATTGTATGCAATAGTGGCCGGGGCGTTAACATGTGCCATACACCATACGCTATATGGATTTGATGTTTTTATGTGCAAATGGTTCAGTCATCAACATAAACATAGCTACAAATAAAATCGAAATCATCGATTCAATACCAAGAATCTAAACCACTTACGTACATAAGAAATGAGAGGAGAATTTGTTTCGTCAGATCGATGCTGCTGCTCAAGAAGACAAGCTCACAAATGTATATATGAGCATCGATGTCGACATCGAAAATTGTATATGATTTTTCATAGTGTTTCGTTAATCAACGATAGACGCCATAATTTTCGGTAATCTTTATTTTGCATTAAAATGATTTATTTAATTTTTCATTTTCGAATGAATGCTTTGTTTTTATTTCTCCGATACAAATTTGCGGTCGCAAACAGAAATTATTGCAAAATGGAGCAGCAACTACGCTTCAATGGGAATCGATTTATGGTCCAAGATGCTTCAAAAATGCTTCAAAAATATATAATTTTTCGTTCATTTATGATTCGATGGCAAAGAGAAAGTCTGAGCATTTAAAATGATCGTTTCGATTTTTATATACAATGATGTTGAAGAATAGCTGATGGAAGCCATCGTTTTCTGTCAATTCACTTTTTTCGGAATAAAAAAAAACAAAACAAAACAAAACAAAATTCTGTGGCCTTTCAGCAAAGCAAATACCATTACGTGACGATTGTCTCATTGTTAATTAGAAATTGCCTGCAGGAGAAATTCAATATGCCGGATAAAGTTGGATTTTTATTTCAAAATTTAAAATCCGCGAAATCGGTTGTGTGCCATTGAAACAGTCCGCAGTCGTCATCATAACCGAAAAAAGATTCATTTGCCTCAAGTTTGTCCTCTATGTTATTATATTTTGTTAATCTTGATACATTGGTCACTGTCTTCATTCTTCAGAACAGTTTTCGATTTGAACTTACTTGAACCCGAATAGATATGCTGAATGGTTGAATATGATAACTGTTCAGATGCGGCCATTGACATTCAAGGAGCATTTGGCATAAGAACACATATCATTTCGAATTTCTTCATTTGAATAGTCAAAAATGACAACTCATCTGAATAATAATGTGCAATAAATTTTCATTAGAATTTCTGACTGCAAAACAAGGTGCGTTCCAATGTAAACGAGACTTTTTGAAGAGGGAATTTTCTGGTGTTTTTTTTTGTTTGACTTAGTGCACTGAAAAAGGACATTCATTCCCAAGCTACAGTCAAAATTTCAGGACATTGTATTCAATAAAAGGCTTCTATCCAGTGGAAGCGAAGTTACTGCTTCTAAATTGACAATATACGATTAAATTTGATAAAAATAGGAACAAAAAATTGTATTTTTGGACAAAAACGATTTTGATCATTTAAAATGGTCCCCTTCGGATTCAATACAGTCCTGTTCGTCCACTTTGAAGCTCACCTTTTATATATGCTCAATACTTGAAATCTTGAAATCCACGAGAGAAAGAGAAAGATCGGTCTTTGTTTTTTTTGTTTTTGTTTTTTTTTCTCTGCTTCAATTGAAGTTATTTATTCAAAAATGTTTCATCCATATAATAATTAAAACGAGAAATCATCAAATACAATAAAGACAATTCTTTTTTTTTTCGAATTTTATGAATGCGAGAAGAGTCTGGTTCTTTTGTCTTTTAGATTAAATAAAACAATATCGCCATTCTAAGTATGAAAAAAAAAAATTAATTTGTTTTTAATAAAAAGAAATAGTTGATGTGCCTGTTTTCCATTTGTTTGTTTGTGTGTGCATGCAACAAACATTCGAATGTCCAAGTTTTGTTATTGATTCAATGTTTATCGTTCGATACGTTGCTGACTGGGGTCAAAATAAATTTTTTATGTGTTGCTGTATCAGTTCATCTAAATATCCCAAATTTGGCTGTAAATTTTATTGGTTTGCTGATGGCGGCAATGACAATAAATAATCAACAGCTTTTTGGATTTCTGGTGGAATTGGTGGTGGTGTTGGCAAATGGGAGCCCTGCGTATGGCAATTGAGAAAACAGGAGAAGAAAAAATTATTACAAATCGTTAAAATTTCATTACATTAATTGAATCGATGCGTTCAAGCGAATTAAACAACTTATAAACAATGAATTGATGATGTTCAATGATAACAAATCGATGAAGCGATTCAGGCATCACTTCCAATTTCTCATAAACAAAATTGAATTGTGGTTTTCCAATTGATTTCACAATTGTCTTGGATAGACAACAGACAACAGTCATACCAATTGTTCGTTAGCTTACGATATGCAAAATCAATGAGAAAAAACAAAACTCTAATGTTAATACGGATCTCACGCTTTGGGTAATTTTAAAAGCAGTCTTCGAATATCAATTATATCTTAAACTGCAAATATCACGGAGAAAAATGAATAAAAATGATTCTAATTTGGATTTTCAATTGGTGGAGAAGGAAACAACTCGCTCAAAAACGGACAAGTCTCTGGTTTTTTTCTTTTTTTAGATTTGAATTCGATGGTTATGTATGTCACAAATATCTAAAAACCCGATGATGTTTAATGTTTGATCGTCGAACGTCCAAACAAATTGTGCTGTGAAATGTGAAATATAAAAAACCCAAACGATAATAATAATAATAATAATAAAAATAATAATAATACCTGTGGCTGAAAACCACCGACATCATCAGCCGCATATGTTAATGTAATAACTTGTCCTTCTGGCGATGTATAACTAAATGAACCTTGTGCAACAACAGCATCATTGGAATCGGGGCTGGAAGCCTTTTTCAATGTACCAGTCTCTTGGGCCTTAATACCGTTTCCAGTTTCATAGCTTCATATTAAATGGACAAACCAAACAGCAACGAAAAAAAAAAATAAAACATAAAGCAATCAAAGAAAAATTGCCAAACGGAAAAGAAGAAAATGATTTTTAATCGATTTGCCTAAGCGAAGGCGTTTATTGATTGAATTTAAGTTAATTTTTTTTTTTTTAAGTTATTCACCTGTATTGATATGATCCATCTGGCTCAATATTTGATTCCTGACTCAAAATTGGTATCGGTTCGGTTGATGCACCACCCTGCTGCGGGGCACTCACAACATATCCAATGCAAATAAATAGCAATACGGATGTCTCCTTTCCGATGCAACAAAATAAATAAAAGTATTATTCAATCACAAATCCAGGTGATCCATTTGATGAATGATTTGAAAATAATATGTATTCCATTTACAGAATGTGAACAGTCTCTTGAGAACAATTTTAATAATATATGTATATAGCCGACAAAATTGGAGCAATTATGTAATTCAATACTAGCACAGCCATAATTATAATGACTTCAATATGAAACTGAGGTGTGATTTCGAATGTTAAATCTTAAAATTCACTACAATAAAAACATAAAATACCCGAATATATGCAATTGAACATATGGAAGCCGGCAAAAATTGGGTCAAAGATGAAATGATGAATTCTCGTAAATAAAAATATATTCACAAAAGATATGATTTAGTTGAATGTCGGAAAAGATTCTTTTCGATGTAAAAAATTTAAAGCTTGTCAAGTTTGTTCGGTAAGAAAATACAACAATTGATTGTTCGACAGTTACTATTCATGGCAGTGCTGTGCTCCTAAAACATCAGCATGTGCTCCTAAAACATCATCATTTTAAAATCCAAACTGCTCGATACGTTTGCTTCAACAGTGGAAAAAATGAATGAAGTGCATTAAATTAAATATTGCCATTCTAATCGAATGGTTTTCAAATAAATTTTGCAATTTTATGACGACAAATTAGCGCGCGAAATCAGTTTTTTTTTCGTTTCGACGTTGGGATGAAATTGAGCTCATTTAATGAAAAATAAAAAAATTATTACAGCAAATATACAGTTCTTTAACTATTTGGATGTAACTCAAGTACGATAAACTAATGACCATAATAACAGTTGCAATCGTCGAGAGAGCAATTGAATTTGATTTTATAATGAGCTATAAAACTTACGTATTTCATTTTTCTTTCTTTCCTATGAAATAAACTGATGAAAAGAAGATGAACTAGCTGTTTAAAAACACAATCACACACACATTCACGATTCTGAGATCAATTGAGTATATTTTCGAAATTGTATGCTTTTTTTTTTTTGGTAATTTGGCCGCCTCTCCTGGAATATAAATAGCAAAAATAATTTCAACATTAAATATTTAACGTCGTAGTTCTTCATCTGAAGCCACGACACATGTATCGAAAAAAATTTTTTTGTCTAGATTCGCCATTGAATTATTATCGAGCAAATCGACAAACAAAATCGTCTAGCCGTTTGACTTCTAAAAAAAAGAACTTTAGTTCCAAAATTAAAACTAAAAACGAATTTCAGCATTTTGATGAGCCGAAGTTTTATTTTTTGTTTTTTTTTTCCCCCGATGGGTCTTGTTTTTTTTTTCAAAAGCCTACACAAACACAATGACAAAATGGTTAAAATCTTAATTATTATTTTACTAAACTATAAATAGGCACGATAAAAAAAAATTAACAGAAAAAAACCAAAGAAAACATACGATGAAACGGCACTTCGATTTTATTTTTAAAATTTCGGAATCGTTTCGAGTGTCGACACCGTAATTATTTTATCGTTTGATTATTTTCCCAAATGGAAATGCTGACCAATTTGAATTTGCTTCGAGTATTTATACAATTTTGGAATAGATCGATCGGACGGATGGAAATTTTTATTTTGGGAGTCATATGGCACCAAAGGCACACACACACACACACACACAAACATATAAATGCAAAACACTCAAAACGTCTTGGGTGCCAAAACGAAATAGAGATGCTTGCATATAATATTTGTCGTTTGTACTTGTCTCTTTTATTGAGCACACATACACGGATCCGCCAAAGTTTGTGCATAAAAAAATATCGATTAAGATTTAAATTGTGATCACTTTGATTATTATTGATCGTTTCTATTTGCTTCTTTTTTTCTTTTTTTTTTGGTTTATTATTTTATCTCAGTGATTTTCCCCTCCACATTGAATTTTCACAAATGTGATGATGCGAGCGAGAACAATGCAATCGAATAGGTCTGAGAAGAAGACGAAATCAAACCAATTCCAATATATCGATTCAATATTCACTATACTTTTACAAATTGAAATAATACAAGCGCATATTCAGTTCGTTATAAGTTTTCCTTCAGAATATTATAACAATAATAATGAGCGGTGCATTTGAAACCAGTATTAAACACACAAACACACACACACACAGACTCATTTACATTCATATTTATATTAATAATAATGATGTTAGAATCGATGCACAATGCACATTACACATATTGCACATATTGCACATTGCACATATTCAGCGGCATTCGAAACCGGCAACACATGATTACATCATCAATACAAATTGAAAAAAATAAAATAAAAAATAACTGTCTACGGATACGATTGAATTCAACCAGGAGATATGTTATCTCTAAATGATTTAGTAAGGAAATGGGTGTTATGAAATGGATTGTTAATTGAAATATACCGAAAACCTAATTTATTTTACGACCCATATCCCATATCCCATATACTATTTACGATGGAAAATTAATGATGGACAATTGCATTAACCTCAAATGTTTTTTAAATGATTTATTTCACGTCATTTAAGCGAAATGAATTTTTTTTTTGTGTTTCTTCATTCGAATTGGAAGAAAGAAAGTGAATTTGGCATATTGTGGCCGGAAGAAAAGCTGCCGATTTTCCAAAGCCAAAAAACAATCGACCAAAAAACAAAATCTTAATAAAAAAAATTGTCTCTCTCTCTTTCTTTTTCTCTCTAAATTTTAGTCATTTTGGTTGTTACATATATTGAATGCATTGCAGGCGCCCGATGCACATTTCACTACATAGTAATATCGAAGACCATTGAAAAGGTTACATCGTATTGTTGTAATTTGTGGCATAACAACACAATCGACCATTTATTTGTTGTGTTTTTTTTGTTGTTGCTGTTGTTTCTGTGTTGTTATTTGCGTCGTTTGGTGTATTTCAATTGGCAGCAGCCTTAAAGTTATAGTTCCAGTAACGGTAATCGCTATAGAACGGTGCTAACCTTTAAAACTCATCTGTTTCAGTTTAATTTTTTTTTTTTGTTAATTCAATGTTTTAAGCGATTTTTGATTTACAATGTGTTCGGTGAACTATGCGGCCGTTGTTTTTTTTTTCTCTTCCTTTCAACATTGTAATAATAATGATCGCTGTGTTGCAGCTACTTACCATGTTAATGCTGCTGTACACGACGTGGTTTTTCGCTTTTTTTTTTATTCCTTGCACATAAAGCGAATAAATTGAAAAAAAAAACCGTTGCAAATGTTTTTTCTCCGACATTTCATTCATTCATTTTGGTGTTCGTTCAACGAGAGCGATATGAATTTTAACATTATTATGTTTGATTAATCACTTAAAGCGAATGAGATTTAGTATTGGAGAATGCTCCTCCGCGATGCCGTTACTATTTTGCTAATATGGAATTTAGTTTTTGTATGGAATTAGCTTAGCCAGTCAGTTGACATTTCAAATTATTTCATTATAATCAACATTAACCTTAAGCCATAGCATTTTTCATTTTTCTATTTTGTATGCCTCTTTCGGTACCAGTGTTCGATGTTCAATTTGAAATGTCCAAAATGTTTAGCTATTTTATTAGTTCAACGTATTAAATCAACCAATGGAATGAAAATTCGATTAAAAAATCGAATTCAAATACAAATTCAAAATATTAAAAAAAAAAAAAAAAAAATACAAATTAAAGAACGTGATGCATACACACATCGACACATGAAATCAAGTTGGTTGTTAATTCAATCCAATTAAACATATTTTATGCGCCTGTCCCAGTTGAGAATTTTGTGGATTGCTTTCATTTTTCAAATTCAATTATTCGAAAATAATTCGCTAGAAAGAATGATATCTTTGGATGTCTTCCAAAATTGTATGCCGCTAGCTCTTGTGTCTCTCGTATCATGGCGACAGATTGAATTGCAGATATACCGTTAAATCATAACGTTTCATTAGGATAATCCCAAGAAATAGTGAGCGGCCAAAAATCAAATTAAAATAAATTATGCGTGTTGCGATCTGTAATTTTGCACCTTATGGCATATGGCTGCTAGTAATGCCTTGTGCCAAATATTAAATTTTATGCTAATCACTAAATAATTGAAACATCTTAGTTTTTTTTTCTCACTCAATTTGCATTTCGAAATCATTTCGAATATATATATATATATATATATATATATATATTATTGTT
>GL501541.1:1394107-1419373 GCA_000149185.1 Mayetiola destructor
AATGCTTAATGAATAATTAGGCTTAAAATTAGGCTTTTAGCTAAAAACGTACAAATAAAATTCCATAAATAAATGACAAAAAACTGCTTCCTTTTCCTCCAGGAAAAAAATGACGCATGTACACATTGTACATTACATAAGAAATTGGAAGCTGACAGACTAAGGACAGATGACGAGCGACCAATTTTTTCAGAATGAAGAAATTATTATTTGTTCAGAGAACACACAAATTCTAATGATAAATTGGCCGAAAAATATGAAAAAGCTTGTTGAAGGGTTGTGTGAATGGTTTAACCAAAAGTAATTATAAATTTAAATTAAAATATCATCGCGTAATAGTCACGTAAAGCCCATTCAAAAACTTGAGCCACTGGTTGATTTAATCATATTTGAGACACGCAAGGATTTATTTTTGCTTCATTTTTGCCAATAGCTAAAAAGCATACAAGCATCAAGCATCAACCGAAATGTTTTATTTACGACCATTGTGTCTGATACATGTGTTAATGATAACGAATAATGTTATATGATGATGTACACTAAAACCACATCAACTGAATGGAAAATTCACTGTTACATTTATAATGTCATATGGCGCTGTGAGTGTGTGCGACTGTATTCCATATTCCCTATATAAATTTGTTGAATTGGTGTTGTGGCTAAATTCCATGAGGGCATCGCACGTATAAATTTAAATGCATTTGATACGTGTCAAGTTTCACATGAATCGTTCAACATTCAAATTGCTTTCTAATTAGTCTTGTTTTAATATTGCACACAGAATGATTACGAATTGTCACGTTTTGACCCATGGGTCAAACACCACTAACTACTTTGATTTCCATTTTTAATGAAAACTTTTCACCCACATGGATACATCGCACACACACACACACACACGTTATGACCTTTGTTCATCACATATAAAATATAAAATGCATTCAATTACTATAAATATACTTACCGATAAAGTAAACGCTCTTGACGATCGGCTTCTTTGTATATTCTATAATACATTAGAATCATAACAATGCCCGGTATCCAAAAACTAACCGATGAACTGATTAGAGAATATGTTTTGTTCACTCTAAATTCACAAACTTGTGGATAATTTTTGAGATATCGAATTTGTTGTTCGGTTGTATACCATCCGAAAAATATTGGAACAAATGATAAAAAAGCTGGGAAAACCCATACAAAGACAAGCATGAGAACAACCTGTTTAATAAGAAATAAATAGAATAAAAAATTTCCGAAATTTGAAATTTGAGTAAATGTGTAATTATTGTGCGCGTGTGTGTGTGTGTGTGTGTGTGTGTGTGCGTATGTTTGTGGATAATTCTGGATGAATAATGCGAATGTTGACCATGATTGGTGTTTACTTACTTTTGAATAGGTCATTATTAGTGGATAGTCTAATGGTTGAACGATTGCATAATATCGATCGACTGATATGCAACACAAATGTAAAATGCTGGTCGTTGAAAAATAGACATCAAAACTGTTCCACAAATCGCACATAGTTGATCCGAATACCCATTTTCCGAGAAATTCAACCGAAGCATTGAATGACATCGCACATAATGCAACTAACATATCAGCCATGGCTAATGAGACCACAAAGTAGTTTGTTATCACTCTGTCAATGATGCAAGAAAGAGAATATTATAATTTCTATTTAGTGATCAAAAATCATATCAAATACAAGATGGATACATGTACTATAGTAGATGGGCAAAAAGGTTGTTTTTTTTTTTTGGGCAAATCGGCAATATCCAATGCCCCATGCCATATGCCTATGGTTTTGAATGTGGAATGTTCATCGGAACCACATTGAAAATCACAATATTTATCATTATAAAATGTATTCTTCCAGTTTTGATTGATTTACCTGAGCTTTCGATGTTGCATTACCGATACGATGACCAACATATTTCCGAATATGGCTGATATTATTATGAAACTAATCACAAAGCACTTAAGAATTCCTAATACGCCTATTATTTCATTGGCATCATCATCATATCTATCGTCGTCAGGTACGGAATTTGACTCATTTAATCGGTTCAAAGCACTATTTATTGATGTTTGTTTTAATATATGCATTAAATCATAACTTGTAGTTAAATTAAAACGGTTCGTGGCCACATTTGATTGTCCATTTTCGTTCATTTCCATTATATATTGATATTTAAAACAAAAAATTCCTTTTCCAAAATCAAATGCACAATGGAAGCGTTTTATCTATTTTTCTTTAATTACTTTTTTCCTTTTATCCTCTATGCGGAATCACCTGCCAATATAACTTGCTCTTCGGCCAGGGAGAACATTTCGATAGGTGACGCACTCGATATTAATTTGCTGATTTTTGTTGAAAAAATTATGGAATTTGCAAAAAAAAAAATAATAATTTTATAACGGCAATGAATTCGTTTCTATTTCTTTGTGTAGATTGTTTTCGTTTTTCTTTAGATTCAAAATCAGCAAATCTATTGCTTGACGACATTGTTGGTTTTCATCCCGCGTCTATTGCGTCGCATCATTTCCATGATAAAATTTCGTTTCTAAAGACTTGTTTTCCTTTTATGTGTAACAGTCATTCACTGCTAAATTGTATTGCGTATCGTTTAGGGATTTTTCGCACTTTGATTTTATTTTATTTATGTGTTTTTCCCCATCGATTTCACACTCGTCCCAGATTACGGAGCAATCGAGCAATCGAACACAATCGAATACGATATGTGATATTTTCCCAATGAGTTGTTTTTATTGTTTTCATAATCATTCACATCGATCCTTGATTCAATATTATTATTGCTCATTCCTTTGTATTATTTGCCATAAATCTACTATTCTGGTAGCAATTTAACTTTGATTTGAATGGTTTCACTGTGTCAACCATGCTCTCAAAATGTCGATTTTATGTTGATTGTTTGGGGCTGACTTCGTTTCATTTATTCCTGTAAATTGTCGACATTAATAGATACCGAATACCATAAAATACATTGTAGCAAATAGCGATTTCCTGAAAATACAAAATAAAAAAAAAAAAAGAAACGAGTCAATCGAATTGATCGAAGAAAAAAAAATCAAAAAAAAAATGAGCTACAATGACGAAAAAAATCTTTTTGTTTGTTGTTTTTTCTTCCGAATGAATAAAGCATTTTCACAGCTGTTTTAAATGTGCTATTCAAATATTATTTATTTGTATTTGATTGTTGACATGTTTCATTTGACAGTAATTGCGCCACCGTTCAGTGTAGAAACTTCTGATGAAAATAAAGGAAATAATTTTTCGCGATGCGCAATCATTATAAAATATTTGTGTGTGATTTGAATAGACAACATGACCTGGTAAATAGATATGCTCAACAGTGTTAAAACAACACTTGACACCGCTCACTAGGATTTAAATTGCCTTAAATTTTATTTAGTTCATTTATTGTCATCATTTTCTAAACGATTAAAAATAAAAGCATCATTATGAAGGCGGATGATGAAGAGCTTCGAAAAACCAAAATGAATATGAATCAAAAAAAAAAAATCTTCTTTTTTATAAATTCCAATTTCGAATGGTGTCACCTCTCCTTTTTTTGCATTAAAACTTAATGTGATAGACTACAGGCGTCACATTGTTTCACTTTGAATAACATTTTTATTTCTTTTACTCTCGGTTTTTCGATTTTTTCCCATTTTAATATTAATCCAAATGAAAACGAGGCCCACTTCAAAGTATATGCAATGCTGAATGCTGAACACAAAAATGAGAATGATGCACACATACAGAAAATATGAAAAACATACATGTTTACATTGGTGACCATTTTCACAGATTGATATGACATGGTGATGTGTGTAATTCGATTATGATAAGCTCCCAAATGCCAATCATATACCAAAGAATGAGAAATTCAATAAGAGGCCAACAGATGGTGAATGAAATATTTTCAACTCGATCCAAATCCATTCGGATATATTTTATTTTCCGCATTGATTATTGTATGGATTACATTTTGATACGTAAAATGACTATAAGAAATGGAAATTTAAATTTTTTTCAATGAATGACATTTGATGAATTTGGATTTGTTTTAGTTCGTTTGCTATGTGTGTGCTATTGAACATCGTCACACAGTATTATGTCTGATATTATCTGTACTCATGCCAGCATTTTATGGAACATTCAAAGCTGAAAATCCTGTGATTTATCTTTCGGCTTAGTTTAAATGATAAGCACATCAATAGAATGTGGACACATTAGTCGAACAGGTGTGCTTTATTCTCAATCAATTGAATTAAGGAAGAATAATAAAAACGAATATTTTTCCCCATTCAATTAATTTTGTTTCGTTTTCGTTTTGTGGGGAATCGAATGGTGAACGGACGTTGGATACAAGTGAATAATTCAGACTCATTCAGGCTAACAATCAATCACACAGAATGTATTCTGTACGCATATATTTCAAAAAATCTATGTGAGCTAATTATCTAGCACCAATTGGTATTGGTAGCTTTTTTTTCAGAATTTGGAATTTGAAAAACGAATTTAATTGGCAAACAATTTTGCGTGCGTAAAAACAGTTAGTCAACAGTTGTTCGACCGGTGAGTATTCATGCTTACGTCTATATATCATTCATTCATTGACGTTTTAATTGGATGGGATATGCGTTATGCTCATCGAACGAAGGAAAATTATGTTTGTACGCATTCATAAATCCTACAATGGCACAATAAGTAACAAAAATAGTAGTGACATTTTCACCGTAAACATTTCAAACAAAATCCAAATTATCGATTAACGATATATTTGGTGGACAGCATCGTTCCAAATCAACAACTGAATAACACAAATAAATAAAATTTTAGTTTTTTAATCGAATTTTTGAAAATAACCGAATAGCTTCCAGCAAATAAATAAATTCATCGGAACGCATTTAAATGGTTGGTTGGATTTGAGGGTTGTGCTTGTTTTGCTTGTCTCATATTCGCGGCCTAGCAATAATTCCTCAAATGCTCCAAGCTCCAAGCTCTAACAGTTGAGATGTTTACATTTGGTATCAGTTTCATTGTGTTGTCTTCTTCTTTTCCTTCTCTTTTATCCAATAACCAATATTGTTGTGAAAAATGTTTATCAATGTCATTTGTTCTGTTCTTTAGGGTGATATTTGACCCAACAAAACGATTTATAGCTTAAAGCTTTGATCTATAGATAAGTTTCAACCAATGTATGACTTTTCACTTGTCATTTCGATTACCGAAGCGCTATCAATTCCCGCTATATTCTTTTTAAATATAGGGACATTTACAATACGCTTGCCGTTCACCATACAAACCATAAATAAGACAACAACTCCATGGTGAATGTCGAATGTCAACAAATAGCGAAATCAAATAAAAAGCAATCGATTCTCCAAGGGATTCACTCAAGAATCAACAATAGAGGAAAAATACTTTGAAATTGGTTCCGAAAGATGTGTGCCACGAATAAAAAAAAAAAAAACTTTCAAATTTTCGATTAAACTTTTATTAACCGCAACAATGGAAAACCGCAAATGAATAAGCAGATCAGTTTGGATCAATTCTCCATGGTATTCAATGTACCGCATCAATTTATCATTTGGACACCAACATTTTTACAACACGAACTTTTTCAACTCAAATTAATAATATTCTTGTTTAGTTATTATCCAAAAACGATTTGAAATCGTCAAATAATCGAGCTAATGAATATGCTGGATTTTGTGTCAAATGGAAAAGAAAATATATGGAATGTTCTCAATACTTGTTTGCATTTTCTCTTCATCTCAAAACTGATTAAACATTCATAAGCACCTTTTTTCCGTTGGAAAAGGAAAAACTTTTTTTTTCCATTCGTGAAATGGAACAAAATGGTACGCCCCATTAAAACCAAGCTGTGAATGAATAAATTATATCAAATTTCTTCTCATTCATTCAATTTCCTTCCGTGTGGCATCTTTATCGTTTAGCATTTTTGATTTTATTGATCGTTCAATGCCTATCGGCATGTTGGCTTCCACAACATTAGGATGAATTTTTTCATTTGGGTGGCTCCAAGCATTTGTTTCAACTTATCGAAACGTTCATTGGAAAAAAAAGTTCAATTGAAAACTTTTGTGTGTAAATATCTCACATATTACAGCCCAAATTCAAACAACGTTACCTTTCATTGAAGGCGAACAGAAAAAAAAAAAATTAGAATGTTTAAGCTAACGAACGCATTCTCGTTTAATTTTAAAAACTTTTAGTTTAGTTGGTAGCATACTTGCCATAGGCGGAAAAGAGTTACGACAAACCATTTTTAGCAGCAGTTCATTACGTTGGGAAGCTGCGGTTCGTTCATTTTGTATGCAAAGCGGTGAAAAAAAAAACCTTCATTCTTTTCACTGGCCTGTAGTGTAATACATATATATGTATATTGTTTTCAATAGATCTGAAGCAACCGAAAATGGAAAATATCTGCCCGATTAAATGTATTTGATGGAATAAATTGCATGAATAACATATTGAATGAGAAACGTTTTACTTCTCACACCTATTATTTCATCAAAGTGCATAAACAGAATCCTTGACTTTTTTATATTTATTTTGTTGCCGAATTGCCATCAGCTAGCGGTTCCCTATTTTTATTTTTTATTTTTCGTATTCGATGCTCTTAATTCAACGAATATTTGATGGGATAAAATGAGGATTCACTTTGGCACCCGAAAACGCATGTTCGATTTTTCGTTTGCTTTTTGTTCTGGCATTCGATGTTTTGCCAAAACAAATAAAATATATTTCCAATAGCTTTGATTATTCATTTATTATTGAACGCAATTTATATGCCATGATGGCAAAATGTTAAATGTGTAAATTGATTGGGAGATTTTTTTTTTGTTATTTTAAAACATCAAGTATCAAGAGCATTATTATCAGTATGAGACTGTGATTGCTGAACGATTAGTGTAAATCGTCTTAAGTTAAATTCCAATCAAAATCCAAATACAATTTGTAATTCGATTCGATTCGATTTGATGTTTTCATTTCTTATTTTTTTTCCCCTCGTCTTTGTTATTTCGATGATACATTTGACTACATATTCATGTATTCGCAAGGTCTGTCTTTTAGTTGATATCCAATGAAATATTTATTAGATTTGCGGACGAATAATTTAACTTTTAATCATCAATTGATTGAAATAAAAAAATATCGATAAAACCACTTAAAAGTCGGTTCTATCATTGACACCGAATGAAAAGTAAGAATTGTATCCAAATAATGACGTAGTCAACGAATATCAGACTAGCAAAAAAAAAATGTGAAAAAACTCCTTATCAATGATAATGTTTAAGGCTGATTGAAGCCATTGCTTTTCTTTTAGAAATGATGAAACATTTGTTGTTGTGCATTTATTTATAATATTCCATCTATTCGATATAATTGGCAATCGTTTGTGCTGATTTGAACAACGAT
The DNA here is from genome assembly GCA_000149185.1 of Mayetiola destructor. Lineage (NCBI taxonomy): Eukaryota > Metazoa > Arthropoda > Insecta > Diptera > Cecidomyiidae > Mayetiola > Mayetiola destructor. The sequence goes on from GL501541.1 coordinate 1,401,582, forward strand.
TAACAAATTACTGATTTCGTTCTACATCGTGTGTGGGAAATGGTTAAATTGTTGTTGCTGTTGTTGTTGTTGATGCATTCATAAGATGAAAGTGTTTAACGATTTATCGAATGCGAATGAAAACTCGATGACAAAGAGCAATTTCAGAGAATCCAAATCAAATATTAATGTTCACTGTCCACATCAATCAAATAAATTCACAATCATCGAATATATATCGAATTGGATCAGAGGATAGCAATTTTTAATTTTTTCTTCGTCTGTGAAACATGTGCATTTTGAATGAAACCGACATATTTTTAAGTTGTTATGGTCAACGCTTAAGATGCAGGACAAAAACTAAACTAAACTAAAGTAAAAATCGATTTCAGATATCAAATGGGACGAATGACAGGAATCGAACAATTGCTTCTGAATATTTGAATAAAAAAAGGCCAAAGAAAATCATTTGCGAAAGATAAAATGAAAAAGAATGAGATAATCCATCGCTATGAAGGACGTGAATTGGTTGAAATTACTCTTTTTTTTCTAAATTCCAAATAGAAAACGTTTTCCACCAGCATTTAGTGTTCAGTGTACACATTGAGTTGATTTTCCGTTTGGCAAAAATAAATACATACAATTCTTTTTATCGAGGCAAAGCGCCTAAATAAACACAAATTATTTTCCATCTTTCTTCTTTTTTTTTTTTGCTCTTCATCGATGCTGTTGAATTCAATGCCAATTCTCTCATCTATTTTCATCGTTATCATGAAATCCAAACGAATAACAAATCCAAAGCAATATAATCTAAAAATCGAAATCTATATATGAGTGTTGCTACATCAGCTTTATAAAACTCAATATAAAATCATAAAAATAAAAAGCACATCGATTGAATGAAGAAGAAGAAAGACCTAGAAAAAGACAGAAAAAAAACCCGTTTGAAAATATAAAAAACAAAATGAAAATAAAATTCGAGCCAAAATCAAAGAATCGTTAGATTGCAACGATATTGTGTATTGATTTTTGTTCAGATGCATTTTTCACACAAAACAGAAATAATATGAAATCGATACAACCGAAGAGATAGACACAGATAGAGAGAAAATTTCATATTTATTAATAAAATGTGCATTGGCATGGATTCTCTTTAGCAAACCGTTCAGCTGATAAACAGTGTGTATCTATTATCCTGATCTTTTTGGGGATGGGATTGTATCAGTCTGAAAATGTTTTACAGTTGATTGGTGTTCATATTCATCGCATGAGCAACTTATTTCAATTCACCAGCAATCGTACAGCATTGAAAATTACTATTGTTTTACGCTAGACTGACTAAATCACTCTATTCGTCAATTCGCTTTTCGCTATTCTTTGCCAATCCATCGACTAACTTGATACACTCAATTGAGTGTATTGAATTCAGACTTTTTCGTATATTATTATTATTTGATTTATATCCACTTTGTTTTTCATTTGGTTTGATTTGGAATGTGGAATGTGGAAATTAAATGTGATAATGAAATCGAAATGTGAAGATATGTATAGAAATAGATAAAGGGTAGAGGGTAGGAGATATTACAAAAATAACGATAAATACATTGGAATCAATATCACAGTTGATATCGAGATGCTAACAACTTAGTTTGTATTTTTATTCGGTGTTTCGAGGCAAAACCAATATCGACACTAAACCCATTTTCAATGAAATTCAATTCATAAGAAAGCTTGACGTGCACGTGGTTATTTGTAGGCATCTAACATTTAGCATACACAAATGGAATCTATCACACATAATTCAGTTGTGCACAAAACGAAATTATAAAGTTTGAACAGAGCAAACGAAATTAGAAGAGAATATTTAGAACACCGAACGTCCATGAGAAAATCTCAATGGGAATGATGTGAAGAAAGTTTTGTGTTTATCGTTAAACGTGCACAAAATTCAACAACAACAACACAACAAGAATAATAATAACAATAATTATTATTATGCTTTGAAGCCCTTCTTTCTCTTTCTTTCTCTCTCTCTCTCTCTTTCTCTGTCTCTCTCTCTCTCACACACACACACACTGCACACTGCACACATTCACCAAAATAGATTGTAAATTCATTAAAACAAACTTTTGTGGCACTAATGACACAGTTCTGACGATGCAAGTGATGATGATCATCGTTTTTAGCTATAATTCAATAATATTTTGCACAAACTTTATCAACAAACCACATCGAATTTAGTATTTTCCTTATATACATTCATCCGCTTGCACACAGTACACAATGAGCTGTGACTGCTAAGCAAATGATCATCATGTATCTGCTATGGGTTATGGTTTGAAAACTACTATGAAAAACTTAATCGAGCAATCGCTTACGAATTGTGATAAGAATGAATGGAACCTTCTGGTAGTGACAATGTCAATGGTTGATTTCATGTCTGTTCATTAAGATGAATGAAGGAATTGTTGATGATAACCATGGATTTAACTATCCGACAATCGGTTGTATTATCATGTATCTTATGCCATTATATAATAATGGATGATGCAGTGTACCTGTCAGCTATTAAAAATGATGGAAAATTATCATGCTCTCGGAAAATGGTTTGCATTTCAATTTTATCATGCGACACAATCGACAATGTTAAAATTCAAATGTGAATTATAAAATGATAACATCATGTCAATGAACGATCATATCGATGAACATGATTGAATCACAACGATGGCATGCATAGAATGAAACAATGCGCTTTTGTTTGAAGAACCTTGAAATGGAACTTCATCGAAATGCAAATAATAGAATTTACTACTTCTAATATATGTTCATTTCTTAAGGAATCAACCGATGGTTGGGGTGTATAACTTAAATGTAACTTTGCAAAGCGATGACAATTTAATTCAATTTTCAAGGTGCTTTCCATGGTTTTCTCCGGAATAGATTTCCTCAGAATGAAAGAATACACCATGAATTTATGTTTTTATTCAATTCGCCTGCGTTGACTGCCGATAATAATAAGAATAACGTGACGAAAAGAAAAAAGAACAGAAAGCGATAAGTTTAATGGCAATAATTCCTTAAGCAAGGAAGAGTATGTTCAACGACATGGATTGGATTCGAAAGTTGTATTTTTTGTCGCCTTTTTTATCTTCAACTTTTTTTTCCTTTTTACTTGGATGCTATTTTATTAATAACAGCTATTATCGAACAAAGTGAAGCATAATAACTGCAGCCAGTGAATCCAAGTCACAACGAAAATATTCTAATCGGAAAAAGGTCCAGCTGTTTATTTATTTTTGGTGATAAGATTGGATGTTGATTACGTTTCGTTCATTTCATTCATGGTTTTAGATTCAATACGAGGACTACGATTCATATGTAACCACTCGATATATGCCTGTTGTTTTGTAAGTCGAACATCTTGTGGTTTTTGATCATCATCATATATTGTTCTCTTCTGTGCGAATACTACCAAAAGGAGAGCCCATTAAAATTTACTAAAAATATGAAGAAAAAAAATATTTCGATTCAAAATTCAAAATCATAGAATGGAAATGAACATTTTTACTTTAAGCGTTTTGGAAAAAAAAAATCGAGAAAAATGTTCATTCGTGTTCAATCATCATTATAAAATGTTCTCAATGTCAACGATACACCGAAACATTTTTAACTGTACAAATTCAATAAAAATATGATTATTGAAAATGAGTCGGGAAACATGTTGACAATACAGAATTATATCAATTTCGCATTGCAAGCAATAAAAATACAGAAAATCTGTGTGATTTTTTTTTTCATGAAATGGAACTCGTGATCGTATCATCACTTGTTAGTATCGAACTTGTGCTGAGACTTGCAAATTTATTTATATGATGATAAGTGATTGGTTGTGTTGGCAAAATTCAAATCAATTTCACTTTCTCAGAATCTTTGTTTTTATTTTTATTGGAGGAGTAGAAAGGACAATCGATTCCATTTTCATCCGACACAATAAACAATAAATGGAAAAAGTTTATTTCGGTAGCGAGTAACGAGTAAGGAGGTTCACCATACGCATAGAAACAAATTCTTCGCAATCGCACAAATTTATTGAATTTGTTTTCCGATGACAATAAATTTTTACAATTGACATTGAATATGCATGAAAAATAAAATGAGAAGCAACGCATTTCGTGGAATGTAAATCGGAAAAGAGATAGAAATCGAAATACCAACAGCCAAACTTAGTTTATTTCTATTAAAAATAATTTTTGGAATTCGAAAATATATTTGATTTTGTTTGTAGTTATTGTTGTATGCATTATGCATACATATAATAACAAATGAGTCATCGAAAATAATCTACTTCATTATTTTGTAGGAATTTTTACCACGTATTTTGGCGAATTCGAAATTTAAAAAAAATAATTGTTCTTGAACTTCAGTTTGATGAAGATCGAAGAATGGAATGTGTGAACCAGACAGTATATTTTATCGATCTCTTAGAAACAGGCAAGTGCATTATACATTTTTAACAAAATATTCCCATGGGACGTAGCCCATTGTGAATAAATGAACTATGTAGTTCCAAAACTTGTTAAAACTCCAATAAAATACAATTTATCAATTAGCGTTCAACCTTTTGATGAACGATACATCATGATATATGTAAAGGAATCAGAAAAATGGCAATTCACAGCCTGTGAAAATAGGAGACTGTTCCTAAGAAGTCAATTTAATATGCTGTCTGGTTCACACATTCCATTCTTGGAGCTTCATCAAGCTGAAACTCAAGAACAATTTTTTTTGTTTTTTTTTGAATTGCGAATTCTTGATATAGATTATCATCGTTGAATATTATTATTATTATTCATTTGTTATAACAAATATCAATAGCTCCGCACAGAAGCAAATAAATTTTCGAATTCCCAAAAAATATTTCTAATATAGAAATATAGTAACTGAAGTATATAAAAGGCGATGTGTGAATCTATAGGACCATTAATTATTTTTTCGATTTGAAATTCAAATCGTTGGTTAGTAAAAGGTTTCATTTTCACGAATTAGAAGTGAAAAAATGGATTTCCCCTACGGCTTAGCTGTGGTCCTATTTCTATTCGAAGGATTCGTAAGTACATTATTCGTGTTTTTTGCTTCAAAATGAAAAAATCCTCGTTCTCACAATTAGATAATCCAATGTAAAGGTGCTGGGGAACCAATGTCACTGAATCAGATACCAGATGCACCAATCATTGATATCAAAGAAGATATACCATTTTTGCCGTATGAGCTAATTGAAGAGATTTTCAGTAAAACAAATTATAAAACAATACAAAATGCCGTACGATGGGGGATAGTACCTGCAAATGACTACATAATGAGCAAAATATTAGAAGATCGCATAATTGCTATTAGGCCAGAGCTTATGGACAGAATCTCTGAAGAATATCATCGTGGCGACTTATTCTTGATATTCGGCAATTTTCAAAAACTTAAATTATTTCTCGATAAATTTGGTGACCAAGTGAGGAAAATTGAAATCGTTCTGGAAGAAAGTAGTGATACTGAGGGCAAAAAAATTATCCAAAGTACTATCAAACGATGTGCAAAAAAGTTAGAAGAGCTGCGAATTGATACTTCAAGTGATGAGGAATTTTGGAAAGAAATGTTAAATGGACAAAATGACATTATTTTTCCAGAAGTGAAAAAATTTCAAATTTCGGGTCGCAGCAGTCAAAATGAACTCAAATTGAATTTAATATTTCCCAAGCTTGAATGTTTTAAGCTGTTTGGTTCCGTTGCCGATGTGAATTGCTTGGCAAATGTGAAGACATTAAAAGAATTAACGCTGCAAACCACTGAGATTCATGAACAGGAACTTAATGATATTTTTGCAAACAATAAAAATATGACAAAAATTTGTCTTTTGATGCCCGATAGGACGGAGACAATGTACTCGATTGCAGAACATTTGACAAAGTTAGAAACACTTGAAGTTAAATATCCTGGTGAAAACTTTTTGTTACGGGCAAACAATAACGCAGTATGTAAACTTCCATCAGTGACCCACTTTTATATTTCATTCTATAACATGGACGAAGTATTTGGAAGCGGAAATCTTTCATTTGATATGATAAATCTGAGGAAGCTCACCTTGAGTGGAAGTAAAACTGATGGTCGAATCATTAGTTTTATCAAACATTTCAAGTGCTTAGAAATGGTGGAACTTTTTATGAATGAATGCAAAGCCGTCGAATGTATTGAACAATTGAAAGGCATCAAACAATTTACGATATATTTTTTTGAAATTGGATTCGATGCCCTGAAAAATGTGTTCGAAAATTTCGATACAAAATCCAAATTGCAAACATTAAAGTTTGTAAATTTCGATGAATCAGAATATGAAACTTATGAAGATACGATGAAAGATATCAATATTCATTTGAAAAATTCTATGAAACCAACATGGACACTATCACGAGAGGAACAGATTAAGACACATCAAAAATACTTGATATTCAGACGCGACATGATTGATTTTAATTTGTAATTGATAATTCAAATCAATAAAATGAACTATTACCATTCACTTTTGCACTTATCTATTGCTCTTTCCTTAGTTTGCCTTCGAATTGATAGGAGATGTATTTTTTAGCATTTAAAATGGTTTGGCATAGATCCCAAATTGATTTGGAAACATTTTTTCTTTTAATGAAAGAAAGAGCTTCTTTCAAGCAAGCAAGCAAGCAGGGAAGCAGGGTAGGAGACGTGCTTGCTTCTGCTTTAAAAAAAAAAAGAATTAGCTTGCTGCTTGCTAAACTTGCTGCTCAAACCTGCTTGCTCCCGCCCTCGATTGTGATACCTTGCTAAGCATACAATATTTTCGAAGAAAGCTGATTACTTTGAAGCGTCAAAAATACAAAATTTCACGGTACGACCGTAATGGTTGTAAAAATTCAATGATAATTTGAGCATCTGTTTTAGCCAAGAATAGACTATTCAATAGTAATAGAACCGTCTGATGATTCAGAAGTCTAAATTACAGGAAATAATTTTGTGTATATGCGAAATGGTTAATTTTATCCTTTTGTCTGTTTGACTGTGCACAAATTTCAAACTTTTCACATGCTATTCAAATCAATGAAATGTATGTTCCATTTATATCCGGTTCCGTTTTAAAACAGTATATTACCGTATCAACATTACAAAAAAAAAAACATTCGTATCAGCGATAAGCTAATGCTTGAGTTAGGTTTTTTTTTGTTCGTTCGTGTTCCATTTTGTATGGTTCTTGTTCGGCAAGGCCATGATACATCTGAAAACATTATTCGATTTGAAATTACCGCAATTTTATACATAATTACTGTTTTCAAATTGCAAATCATATGTGCAACATTTCCTGTTGTTGAACATAATAAAATCGAGCCAAATATCCGGTTCGGCTTGATTTACAAGCGGTCCATGTTCTTCGGAATGGAAGTTCGCCGCAGTGATTATTATGCTGTTACAATTTCTATGGTCATAGTTCATGGTTATATTCATTTCAAAGAATTTTCGCTGAACATTCCGGGGCCAATCGATCGGAAGTTTCACATTTTCTCAATTATTCGTTGAATTCAATGTAAAAGTTGGCCAGACGGTTGAATAAGCATGATGATAATAATTCAACTGTCAATGATAAAACTACTAGTGCCAACAACTAAATGAAACCGTTGAAAGCGAAATAAAAATAAATAAAGAATGCATAATGAACATAATGTTGACTTATCGTTAGATATCATGAAGTCGACCGTCGATATGCATTATTATGATGTCCGTTTGGCCGTCAGTGAATGTGGTCAGAAGTGAAAAAAGAAAACATCCATTCAATGACAGTTATTGTGCATGTTCATCGTTTCCCTTCATCATCTACAATTTAGTTATTTTTTTTTTTTTCATTCAAAGCGTTCCATATCAATGGAACAATATCGTCGTGTGTGACATCGAATCAATTAAAAACTTGAAATTGAATTTGGTGACTGAATGAAGATAAATAAAAACGAATTTTAAACGAGCAACGATAATTCCAAGCCATAAATTCAAATTGCGTTAACATTTGGACGCTTTATTTTTCTCGAAATTTTTTCTAAACTCATAATCGCCTGCAGCAATATTCTTTCATTCGTTCATTTTCAAATACAATACAATTCAATGAACAATAATTGAATTTGAATTTGTTTTTTCGGCTCTCCCTAGCAAAACAAATTCAGTTGAAAAGCGATAAAAGTTTTTATTTGCAATTTCCATTCAATTGAGTATATTTCCCAGGCGGACAATGATGCATGCAAACGGAAAACTGTTCTCACTGTTTATCGTTTTATGGGATGGTATAAGCAATAGTAATGTCAAATCCTTAATCAAATCCACGCCACAAGTGAATTAACCAATGATTCTTTTTTTTTTCTTTTTTTGTTGTTGGGTGATTCAACATTTGAGTACTATCGTTCAGTGCTCGCCACTTACAACATCTTAACTAAACACCTAAAACATCAAAACGGAATAAACAAAATCATAATCATTATATTGAATGAACGAACGGAATCAAGCGTAATCAACAATAAACACTCTAGTCAATTTTAATTTGGTGTTTCTTGGATTTTTTTTGTTTTGTTTTTTTTTTGTTTCGTATTGTACAATACGTATGCCTGAAGAGTTCTGATTTCAATTTATTTTGGTTGCAAGTTGTGTATTGTGTATAATTGTTCCGCATCATTGTTAAAACAAGAAAAAGTTGAAGCGAAAAAGAGAAATTTCAAAAGCAAATACATCATTTCTGTTTATTGTTCATCAAGTTGGACCGACCAGTATGTTGTATGATGTAATGGATTTGATAGGTTTTTCTTTTTCCTTTTTTTTTTTGATTAAGAAGTTTCATGGTGAGAAAAATTTGTAATGTACAAAAAAGGGAAAAAAGAAAGAGAAAAAAAATGTTTTTCTCAATTCAGATTCTATGCAGCTGAACTGAATCAACTCAAAATGCTATTCATTTTCACCGACTCGAATGGTATATGGTGGTGCAAACGATGTATGCGATAAAATCCACATCGTCAAAATATTTGTTAATTTTCTCAAAAGAATTGATTAGCAACACTTCGTCCAGATGGACACCGTATCCATATATGCATGTATATTTTATAATTTTCATTTTTTTTTTCATTTTGTATTGTGTGCAGTGTGCACTGTGCATAAACACTTATGGGGCACTCATTCGGCTCAATGAACAAACAGTATGTGGGCGCCGTCACATATTTCTATCGTACACTCGAACAATATTCTCAATACAAAAATAAAACTGGATGCAATGCAGAGAAAAGAATGCCGAAGAATGGCCCACACGAGATAGACATTTCATTAACAAAACATATTTTTTTGAATACATCACATGTGGCGACACACATGTACAATGTACACATACACAAGCAATCACATTATTCTTTTGGAACAAAATGGAAAATGGAAAATGGAAAAAAGAAACCAAAACAGCTAATTCCGTTTGAATAGACAATACATTTCACATTGAAACGATAAAATGCCACTTACACACGTTTGGCTTTCGGTTTTCTTCTTGATTTTGGCCATATTTTTGCTTCATTGTTTCGTATTGTGTGTGTGTGTTGTTTGTGTGTCTGTATGTGTTTTGTATCGCTCCGATGTGTCGAAGAAAATGTTGATAAACACTTTGATGTGCTTTGTGAGAGTCTACGTATGAAATTATTCATTCCAACAAAAATGAAAAACGTGAGAGCAACTCATATCCAGAAACATGTGTAATTGGTGATCGTCAACCGCAAAAATTGATGAAAACAATCGAACCCATGAATGAAACAACAAAAATAAATGGAACCAGAGTAAAAAAAAAAATGAGAAAAAATAAAACCGCCATCCAGTGTGTTGATACAAATAGACAAGTGGTTATTGTATCATTGAGTGCAACCAAAAGAAAAATAGCCGCAAAATCAAGTACAAAATTTGGAAAAAAAAAATTAATAAATAAATACGTTGGCAGCTTTGGGTAAACTGACGAAATAAACAAAAGCGCTTCGAACTAGAAGTGCAATCAATTGCTACAAATGTACAAAAAAAAAAGAAAATTGACTGCGATGGAGTCAACTATAATGGAGAGAAGGAAAAAACTCTAAATACAGAAAAATATAAAATAATAATACATATATCAAACGTTGTGGCTATTTCTGCAGCCATCGATGAAGTTACTGGTGGAAAATGAAAAGTCCGGACATAATAGCATTTAGTAAAGATAATAGAAATTGGTAAAAAAAGAAGAAAAATTACTTCAATGATATTAAGTCGTTCACATCTTTATTCCATTTCTATTTCTTACATTTTCTTTATCGTGTTGTTTGTGATGTTTTGTCTGTTCAAGTCCCGAATACTTACGTGCCATTCGATTTGACATCTAAAATGGCATGTGGTTGCTTCGTCTCAAATCCAATATCCTTTTTTTTTAAAAAAATTCAACTCACCATTGAGATTAAGTTTCAGAGCAGATCACTAAATTAATGTTGCGACCAAGTACACATTATTTTCACAATGTCTGACTTAAAACATTATATTACTATATAACAGTGAATCACTGCAAATTGCACATTGAACATATAAAAACGGTTTCAATGAAAATATTATCACAATAGTTGAATGTTTTCAACATTGGGTCATCAGCAACGATTCCACTCTTAATTCCTTAATCACTCTAACATTCATCATTGAAACGATCGCAAGGGATTCAAACAATCCATTGAATGATACAAAATGAACGCAGTTCATGGAATGTCACAAAAAGTCCATGTCAAAGTTGAAAAATTGCATTTGGACACGTTTAAAGAATTTAATTTCGACATTTGATAAATTGTTAAATACAGATTAATAAAGTGAATTGTCGACATTTTGTCAAATTAGATGTGGTCGCTTGGAGCAATTTGTCGATGTCAGTGAGAAACGGTTTATGGTACGCACACACGAACGGTTAACGATATTGACTGAATACATTTTGATATAACAAAATAATTCATAATGACATCGTGCCAAATGCAATCTAATTAAAAACCGCATTGGTTCATTGATGATTTGTTCGCGCACGAGATTTACAAATGCGTACTAACTATACCAAAGTTACAGCACCAACTATCAACTATGGCAAACACTTAGCGTTCAGCAGGAATTTATGAATGTTGGATTTGCATTATTATTTGAATATGAAATTCGTTTTGTTATCTGTAAAAATGATTATGGATGAAATTGAGGCCAAAAGTGTTTCAAGAATTATTAATTAAATTAGATTTCATGCGAATCGATTCGGATTGTTGCCATCAGCATTATTAAAAATGCCCCATTAGAAATGATTCAATGCGTTCAATACAATTCAATAACATCTCTTATTTCATCAGTGAAATGTAATTTTTCTATGTTTCTGAAGAAAAAAAAACCAATAATTCTGAAGTTAAAGTGCTGATCATACTGCATTTTTCGCTGCATTTTTTGTTGCATCGTTTCCATTTTTCTGTGGATTTCTTCTCATTCAGTTTCTATTCGATTCTCATCAAATGATTTTGTAATTACATTTAAGCGACTTCCATTGAATTTAATTTGTGGCACTAGGTACAATCAACACACAAAATGCTCTTTGAATGGAAATGTGGTAAGGATTTTTAATTCAATTTTATCCGTTGATGGAAACGGAAGACAGAGTTCAGTCGGTCTCTGATTTATATAAGAACTAAAAACCAAAATAAAATCGAAAGTTATTATGTTAGTTATTGCCGTTTGAGGGGTCAAAATTGTGTCGAGATGATTTCTTTATATCCATTTTTTTGAAAATTTGAATAATTTGCCGTTACAATTTGCGGATATTTACTTTTTCGATATAACTCGTTTTGGTCGGAATGATGGTAGTTTTGTGTGTAGTTCGTAGTTTAATTTTATTCCACAAACTTTTCGATTGGGTTTTCTCGTTCGTGGGAGTGTGTGTGTGTGTGTGTCTGTCTATGACAGGGAATATCACTGTTTGCTCATCTGATTTCGTTATTCCATCGTATACTAAAAGCAATTCGAAGAATATAACAGTGATATGAATCTCCAGAGTTTTTAGCTCATTGTGCAAACTCAAACAAAAGAACTGCAAACTACATGATACACGATTGATGGTTCATTTCGTTCATTTCCAACACATCACGTAAATTGACTAAAATCCCAATTTGCCACTCTCATTCAATTCCATTCGAGCAACGTCTCAACACTGAAAATGTCATTCATTTATATTTCCAAAGCTTCGGGATTTACTGAGATGAAACACGTAGAAGAACACACAAAAAAAACACACACACACACACACATATATCAACCATTGATGGGAAAAATGGAATCATTCATTCCGAAGATGTTTTCGACAGGAAACAAAAAATCCAATGCATTTATATTCCTTGAGAATGTGCTGCTGAAGGGAATCATTTTTTTTTCTCTTCAAAATTATTGTTTCGTAATTCGATTAAAAACTGGTCATAATTGTCATGGGTCGAAGGCGTTCGATTGCACATTAGTGTAGTGAGGGACAAAAATTAGTGATGAAGCGAGAACAAGAGAGAGAGAGAGAGAGAGATAGAGTGAAAGGGCGTTCAAAGTGTCTAATAATTGACGTAGAATTTGGTTCAATAAAAATCAACAGTTTATTCAGAATTAATTCCTAAATTCCACTCACATGAATTCACTTCAAATGATGTATGAGCTTTTAACATGCTTCATTTTCATTTTATCGGTTGAAGTTTGTGTTACAAATGTCAATATTCGTGCGCTTCTATTAATAATATTATTTGTGTGTGTGTGTGTGTGTGTGTGTGTGTTTGGTGTTCGTTTCGATGATGAATTGTGAAAAACTAATAGTTTTTCTGTTTAGTTTCACTCATTAAAACCGGTGCGTGTAAATATACATAATATTGTATGACAGAAAATCTCATGGGGCCAAGTTGAAATATCGATTCGATATCACTGATATGATTTATTATGCAAAAGTCTTTGTTTTATTTCTCTCGAAATCCCATCGCTCCCAATAAAGCAAACGAAAAACGGAATGAATGCGGTTCATAAACCAAATCAAAAATCTCGACTTTTACGAATAATCCAAAACTGTATGTTTACGCTCTTTAGAAACCAGTTTTTCATCGAATATTGTCATCATTATTTATATATGCATATTTTTTGGTCCTTTTTTTCTAGTTAAAATTCAATTCAATGAGTTTGTCCTTTATCATATTTCAAAGGCCAACAGCCGATATGGTAAGGTTTCGGTTCTGAATATAACACAAATTATTTACTAACATGCATTAGGTATAAATTCCAGTTTTCTTCCTGCATCCTCCTATCTATCGACTCTATCTGCCACACAGCAATGGAGTTTTGTCAAATTGGAATTTCGCAATAACATTCAAATCAAAAAGCTAATCAATCAAAAATTAAAAATCATCAACAAAGTTCAAAACATTTTACGTGAATGACACAATCAACAACAGCGTAGCCTTTTTGACATTTTTCATTAGAATTAGTGAGCAACAATATTGGTGGCCGTCGAATAATAGAAAATATTATCATTTCGGTATTTCCTCATCGATACAAATCATTCTACAACAATCGAATTGCAACAATCGAATTTGATTGTATCGATTCTATTCCCAATTATGGTCCAACCAATAAATTTTTAAATATCCTGGCACTTGTCCATTTTATCATACACATATGTATATTGTAATATTCAGCTTTGAATAGCATACGAATTTATTTAGAATAATTTTCTAATTTTAATTTTCAAAAAATTTTTGCATGGCAATTCATGTCACATTCAAATGAAATACACAATCATGACCTCGATCTATTTATTGCTGTTGCAAATTCCAAATATTTCAGTAATGAAAAAAAGGTTTTTAATTCAATTGTATTCAGCTCATATTCGGATAATCAGAATCATTATTTATAGACATTATATTTGTTAGTTGATAGATTTGTTGCCATCTACTATCCCGACTAGCTGGATAAAGAGAGAGCTGAACAGTGAACAGGGACCATTGAACATCAAACAGCGAACACTAAATATTTCTATTTATCCTGTGTCAATTTGTATTGTATTGCATCATCTGTTTATCCATATTTAACGAAGCTTTGTGCATTTTTGTTTGTATCATCATCATCATCATCATCAATGATGCAGCAGCAGCAATATGTGTGTGTGCGAGACAGAGATAAAATGAATCCATTTTGTATCTATTTTCCGTATCGTATTTCGAATCTATCCATCGCATTTATTGTACACCGCAAGTGGCAGACACGGTAGTTTGAGTAACTGTGCTAACTGTAAACACCTTTCCATAATAGACAGTTCAAGAACATACAACATACAATAGATTTGGTATTCTATCGTACTTAATTTGTTTCTCATTCTTGTAATTCAAAATACAAGTGTTGTAGCATCTTCTCATATTATTTGCATTCAACGAGTTGGAATCATTTGTATTATGTTGAATTTTCAATGTTCAATGCCCAAGTCACGTTCACGTGAAAGTATGGCTGCATGGATGTTACAGTGTGTTATTTCTACTTTAAATACGATTTATCTATGTATTTATTATTGTCTTTTATCGAAATTACACGATCGTTAAATGTTCCATTTGTGACAATTGTTTGAATTTGAATTCTCTTATAAAATAATGTGTGAAAGAAAAGGAGCACAGTAAATGTATGAGCTGTAAATATTTCTACAATGTATCATTCGAAATGAATAGATGTCATGTTTGCACGGTTGTTCTGGAATCTTAAAAGCAGCTTAATCAGAGGCAACATTGTTAATTATAACATAATGCCATGTAATGTATTTTATCGTATCAGGAGTCAATTTGGCCCGCAAATAAGATAAAAGTCATCATCATCACCGATTTGTTTGTATAATTTTCCATTATTGATTATTGATCGAAAGTTTGTACAAATAATTTCAAAATTGAATTATTCGGTCAATCGATTTCGGCTGAATCCAAAATTTAAAATTCAATTGTTGAATTATTATGGTTTTGTCATCAAATTGAGAATGGTTGCTCCAAACTCTATAGATGTTTGGCGATTACGATGGAAATAATAATGATCCTTGTACCAAATAAGTAATAATAAAAATAGTTTAAAGTGTTGCTGATTGACCTTTTGCACAAAACTTTTGAAAATTACATATTTTGTATTTCTATTTCTATTTCACATTGTGATCAATATTTTCGTTTGTGCAAAATTAAACTTTTTCCATTTTTTGTCTATTAAACTTATTTGCATCCAGGATGGTAACCACCAATCGATGTATTTGTGTCAATTCGATTCAATTTGTGTTTTCATTTGTAAATTGTTGAAATGTGGTGATAACAAGCAGAGCCTGAAAACTATTGGCTATAATTTGGTTTACTCCACTGAGGAATGTACAAAGTAAACGAGCAGAAAACATGTAACTTTAGCCCTACCATCTTGTAAACTAACAAAAGAATGCGATTTTCGAGCCATGACTGCTCTTGATCGAATGCTGTTCACAATGTGCAGCATGCATTCAATTTAACACATTTCGATTTTCAAACAAATGAATGTGCATTGTGCATTGTCATGTAATGTATACATATATTATTGAATTCAACTTGACCCAGATTTGTTCGATTTTTTTTTTCGTCTTCTATTCTCTCTCACGTATTATATTTACATACATTACGTGCTTCGTAAACGGTGTCTTTTATTTCTTCAACGAAACCAAAAAATATAACGAACATCAAATTATTCGTATATTATTATTCTTTTCATTCGTACTTTTATTTGATGGATAATAATAATAATAAACAAATTGGAATGTGTATTTTATTTAGTTATGAACTGAACTCCTCCACATCAGTTTAAAAACTTAACCTGAAGAAGATATTTGAGAAAAGGTTCATCAAGTGCTATATATTTCCGCATAATTATTATGATTGAAGCCTTTGTGCTCATTAGTTAATGAGAAACTTTTTTTTTTTAGTTTTGCAGCTGTGTGCGTAGCGATGCGGTGCATTTTGTTGCTGTTATGCTGTGTGAATATGAAATGGAATATGGTTTATATTTTTAGTAATCGAGACTTCAACGGATACGTTTCATGTAATCCAATTTCAAGTACAATTTACACACAAATAAATTCCGGTTTTTAGAACAAACCTAAAAGATTGAACGTAATGGCCGTTCTTTGAATGGTATGCGGAACATTTTCTATGTTTCAGGATTCCAAAATTAAATTAAATTTTATTGAAAGAGTGGGAAAAATTCGGACAATTCTTCATGAACCGATGAGTTTGTCCGGCCGATTTTCATTTGATTAATAACAAGTAACCTGACACCTGATGCTACATCACAATTTTTCGAGAGCTTTTCGCGTTAAACTAATTTGCATATGGTTTTTTTTTATCTTACAATATGATTCATATCTTTAATTACATGTTGGCCGTTGCAGGCAAATTTAAAACATCACAAACAACCGCACCTAATAGTATAGCAAATGAATAAAGTTTGTTAATTTGTTCAAATTGAAATATATTATTCTAATGAATCTCGAACGGATGTGGTTGTATCCAGCAAAATTGAATCACAAACACGGAAACCACATTAAAACAGTACGTGCTCTTTATTTTAATTTTTTTCCCAGTGGAAATTGAGAAAATATTATAAAATGATAAGATTTGAAAATTGTAATACACAAAAGCCACTATGATGCTATAGGAAGGTCTATACCGTTAGCAAAACGAACCATCAAATCGAAATCGGTTTATTGACAATCATTTCCAATCAAAATTTTGCCTAATTGAGCTAATGAGCTTGTTAATAATCGTTCGAATGAATTTTTCATCGCATAACAAAAACATAGTTCAACATTTAATATAAATTCTTTCGTCGATTTTTCCATTCATTCAATTATGGGAATATTTCATCATTTATCAACTTCTAATCAATTATGGTAATTTTTCTGCTTGCATAAATATTGATGGTAAAAGTTTTCGGTCCATGTACCGAATAGAATGGAAGAATATTCATCTTTGGTCGTTGTCGTCTTCATTTTAACGTTAGATTTCTTTTCTTTTTTTTTGTCTCAATTTTTTTAAACACTTGAATTTTAATGGAAAAGTTTTCTCCTTCGAATTCAATTATTGTTATTGATATTCCAAAAAAACAAACTCATCTACGAACAGACAATCCACAGTTTAGTATTTTAGTAAATTGGTTTGCGTCAGCATTCAAAATGAATTTAATATCTGTCGCTATTGGCTTCAGTCTATTCAGAAAAGTTATAAATTAGTTTTTTATTTGAATTTTGCCTTTTTGAATGGTTATTCATTATTCGGTAGTCGATGGCCAAAGTTTTAATGTGCCTTAAACAATAAACGACTAATGGTTGAGTGTTGCGGCTATTTTATGAACTTAAAATCCTTTCAAACATGTTATTCGGCTTAAGAGCTGCTCCAATGATATTTCACACAAGTGAATATATTTAGTCTTTTGGCCTTCATTTTGCAACAACTTTTGATTTTTCACAGTCAAATATAAACAAAAGAACTGATGATCTGGTCGATTCGATGGAAAAATACTCGCTATAAATATGATGGATTAAGATTTATTGAATAAACCAAATTGTCATCAATTTGATGTTGTTGTGAATTTTAAATTATTATGGTTAACATTGCTGTAAACCGAATACTCACCTAATCATCTAACCATCAATTCTTAGCTTCTCTTATCTGAAATTAAATGAG
>GL501541.1:1430823-1455236 GCA_000149185.1 Mayetiola destructor
ATAAAATGCCATTTTTCTGGATAATTTCGATTAAAAATGTAAAAAGAATAAAGAATGAATAATGTGACATTTTTGCGATTTTACCAGAAAAACTTGAGCAACAATTGGTGTGTAACCGTGTCAATGATGTAAAAATTTGAAATGAACGGAAAATATTTGAAATGGCAATCACATTCCATTCGAAAGCATCTGTGAAATGCGTTGCAAAATAATTGAAACATTTTCCTTTGCCACACAATGGAAGGGAAAACGAATGGGCGAATAGGCATCCGATAATATTATCGCTTATCATATCACAATGAAATGCCACAATGTCGTTCAACGTTCAAACACTCTGCTATTTTTGTATGTTCTTCATTCGTTTCTCACAACATCGAAGCTCAAAGAATGAATTTAATTCTATGAAATATGAATTTCACGAGTCGAACATATTAAATTACAACCAAATATCAAAACGTATTAAGTCCGAGCATTTCTTCTGCACAGTAAAAAAATATTAATTCAAAATGGGCCTTTTATTTTGGAAGCGGAAAAACTGTTGACATTGTTGCCCGGTGTGACTAACGAGGCAAAGTGATGAAATTATATTATTTGCGCCAAAAATTTCAATTATTTTTTGGTGTAGTAATGTTGAGTAGGTTTATTACAATATCGAGAGATCTTCTTACCGTGTTCGGTGCTCAAAGTTTCGCATCAGCCCAGCTCATGCCCCACACGGAATACGAAATATTTAGTCAGCGTGTGGGTTTGATTTTTAATTTATGTGAAATGTGTAAAAAATGCTTTTCCGATTTCCATGCAAAGTGAAAACGGAGAAATGTTCAAAACAACGGAACGCCGTATTCGACCAATAAATTTTGCATTTTTGGCGCTGTCTTTCCCGGAGTTTGTGATAAGGAAAACATTCTCTTTAGTAAAATATTCGTATCATTATTTTCGTCACGAATATGATGCGAATCCAAGGTCAAACAAAGGGCTGTGTCAATTTCCAAATGAAAAAAACAAAAACCATAAGCTCGATGCTTCTGATTTTTAGCGGAACGGATTCAATTTTGATGAATCTTTTCGAAGCTTTTGAAGTTATGCTCGATAAAATTTGAACGAAATGAAAATAATGCGGTATTTTCGTTCGTCATCCTTCATAACATTCGTTATTCGGAAATGTTCATGCATATCACTGTGATCGCACGTATTACGTATATTTCATTTGCTTGGGAAATAAGAATGTTTGCACGATTTAAGAAAATAGAAAAAGAAAAAAAAACACAACCCAACGAAACGAACCGTTAAATTCAACATTCGAAATTCAAATGCTAACCATGAATTATAAGAGACTAACCAGCGATTACAATTTGTGACTGTTTTTATTTTTGATTTGTTTCCATTTGCTCAATTCTAAATTCCGAATATACCACGAATTAATATGATTTACTTAATTATGCAAGAACTAAATGAATTAAAATCGCCGATAAATCGAAAAGAGAATCCATTGGAATGTTGAATTTTTTCATCGATAATAATAAACCAATACACAATGACACGTTTCATGAATAATGTGTATAGATGCGGTAGTGCATGTTCTATCCTCATTCTCAAATTTGAATCGAACAAAAATCGATGAATTATCGTTTATTTATATTCCGGATCAATTTTATTACGAACATATAAAATGAACACCGTCGATCAATGAATTTTTTTCTTTTTTTTTTTTTCTTTATAACAATGAACATCTTATGATAAAACCATTCACCGTATCATTCGGATCAATGCTGAAAATAAAAATAAATAAAATTGGCCAGGTTTCGCTGGGCATTCTATTAGGTCGCACTATATACATAATAATGTTGGAATATTGGAATGGATTTTAAAAGTAAATTCAACATGTAAACAATATCCGTGGAATCGGAGACTATGATAACATTTCTATGTAATGTTGTTTTACAATTTTTGTTTGCATGAAGTATTTTATGTGAAGCTGTCGCATTCCAAATGAGCAACAGCAACCGAAGACGAAACAAAAAGAAAATTCAAACAGAGAAAAAGAAGAAGAAGAAGAAAAACAGGATAAATTCAAAAGCTAAATAAACCGACGGCTTGTGCAATTGTTATATGATTTAAAAAAAAAAAAAACGCGCGAATGTAAACATTTATCGTTATGCTTTGCCATTGCAATACTAAATGAGGGCACGGTCAGGTGAACATCGAAGCCAATTCACTGTTTTCATTACCTTTTCGCGGTACATCGTTTACTGTGATTTTATTTTCATGTTGTTTTTTTTCTCTCTTTCTTTTCGCAATTCATTGTGTATGCAAAAATTAAGATTGCATCGTTGGCTATAAACCAAAGAATGGAAAAGAGAAAGCGAACGATGATGGAAAGAAAAACAAAAAGCTCGTTGATTAAACAAGTACCTGGGATTAATGTGGACAGTGAACAGAACGTGGGTTCCTTGGTACATACCTTAAAGCTCATGATGCAATTTGCATTCAATTGCTACATTAAACTAATCGTTGAATATGGCACATGGCACACAGTTGTCATTTTTTTTTTAATCTTTTTTATTTTCTTCTGCTGGTCTTCATTTGAAAATAGAATAGTGGTGTGTTGTACATGGCAGAAGATTCATATGAAGAATCAATGAGCTCTCCACAATTGAAACAAATTGTTGACAGACTTTTATCATTCTTTAAAGCATGGAAAGAAAAAAGAAATCAAAAGTCTTCTATGGATTTCATAGGATTAAAAGGAGCAAAACGTTCAATGTTGAATAGTGAACGATGAGTGCTAAACATGCCGTACCTATTCGTCCATTCGACTGATTAAATTTAAATAAGGAAATTCTTTCATTTATCGCTTCGTTTCACATTTCTTTTATTTCTTGTCGCTTTAACACTAATTTTCAATTGTTTTCAGAAAAGCAAAATCATACAGTCAATCGCTTTGATTCCTCCGTTTCAAATCTTTGTATGGAAAATGGCAGAGAGTTAATTCTTTTTTTCGTTTCCGTTCACTTCTCATATCTCGAATTTCGCACCATTCAAATCTGATGAACAATAGCAGCAATTTTTCATTTAAAATTCTTCGTATGTAGTGAACATTTGCGGATAACCGTTGCTCCAGATGCATTTCAAGTTTATATGCATCTTAAACCAACGAATTATTATTATCGTTTACTTCATATAAATGTGCGTTCTTGTCAGAGAACGAAAAAAACAAAGAAAAAAGAGTTCCACATTTAAAACCCATAAAATGTTTACATTTCTTAGCGCAGCAGTAAGTGTACAATAACGAGAAAATTGAAAACCCCAGAGCTAATATACGACACCGAATATGATGGTTCCATTTGAAAAATCAAAAGATTGAGTGTTTAAGAAGAAGAAAAAAGAAGTTGGAATAACGTATGAGAACTGAAGCTGATTGTTTGTTCTCTTTTCCACGGATGGCAATTTGAGGCATCTGTGACAAATGGGAAAATTCAATTCAATTGATCCTCAATGCGTATTACGTTATTCGAATGGATTATTCCAATTCATTCCCCTTCCGTGCATTCGCATGAGAGAAAAAGAAATTTCGAAATTTTTCATTCTTTCGAAACAAATTTCCACATGTTGAGATGACACAATTTTCATCGTCTTCTATTGCTTTGTGTCAATTCTTCTCTAACTCCCCTTCCCTATCCCGCCACCAATAAATACTTAAGACTTATGGCTTATGAGGAAAGCGATCATCCCCAAAATCATATTCGATTTAGAACTTATTGTATTTATGGATAAAAGTTCAGAGTTGCATTTGATGTGGACCATCACGTACACATGTGTTGATCGCATGTTGTTATCAACTTTATCTACAAAACAGTCAAAAAAATGCAAGTGTTCAAAAACTTACTTATGCGACAGCACATTCACAACCAGAATTCAGCGTTGTTTCGAAATTTTTGCACTGTGTCACGCAAGTAGTGTTTGGATTATCGGAATTTATTCTTTTTTTTTTTCTTCTTATGGCATTACAATTCCAATTCAATATTACACGCACAACAGTTTCAGGGAAAAATATTCGATCACAAAAGTAGTAAACTTTTATCTCATTGTTTTCGCACGCAATTGAATTGATCGGATTGGTCCTTAATATTCAATTCACATATCAAATCTATAGATTAGACTCGTTCATATTTATTTATATTTTTTTTTTATTATTTTATATTGCCGTTAGTAACTTATTGCTATGCAAACATATCATTGTCAATCGTCAATGCTTCCACAATATCACGTTTACGAATACCAAATACTAAATAGCATTCAAATGGTTCAGCTTTAGAGCTAATATCAGCTTTTGAGATTTATCAGTTCTATTTATAAATCGCAAAAATAATTTCATCAGAAAATCGAATGAACAAAATCTCGTCCAATTCAATCGAAACAAAAAAACAAACAAACTAAACGATAATTTCCTTCATTCAATGGTTTATTTGTGTCATTCAATTTGTATTTGTGAAGGAAGAGAATATTGCTGTCATTCGGTTAAGTCTGACGATTAAATCGAATCAAAAAAATTTTTTTTTGTTGTTCTCAGTTTTGAAATGATGATTTTCTTTGGTCTTTCAAAAAAATAAAAACAAAAATTAAAATTTCAATTCACTTCATCGCATCGATTCACACTGGATATTCATCCAACTAAATTTTTACCATTTACACAAAATTCGGAAAGAGAAGAACAGAAAGAAATCAAAACAATAGCAACAAACATAGAAAATTGCGTATCACCTTTGATATAATAACAAAGAGCTTTGTTTTATGAACCGAATTAATTATGTCAAATCCTAAATGGTTTTATTAAAATCAAAATAATTGAAGTACTCGATCACAAGGAAGTCATTTGTTTTCGAAATGAAATGAAAATTGAGAGAAAAAACAATAAAAATGTCCGTTTTTTATTTGAATCATCATCGTATGAATTTTCATACACAGATTCAACTGGTTTTAATTTTACTCGCCAAAACAAGTTTTTCTTCAAAAGAATTTGAAATTTTCGTTTTTTGTTTTTTTTTTTGTAACGGAATTCGCTTAGCATGTGTCCTGTTCGTAACAGATTTGAATCGCAACTGCCTGCACAAATTTCAATCAAACGAACCCAAACTGTCTATTTTCCCAAGCAACTTGCTGTTAGTCGAAAAACACAGTTCTATCTAGCTGTGTGGATGGAAAAGCTTTCATTCACATTCTGAACTGAACATACGCTTACAACAGCGTGCATATATTAAGCTGCTATACCTTCACCTATTATTGTGTGGTATATGTGTGAATCAAATGTATTTGTATAATCCTTATGAAAATGCCGCGAAGGCGTACAAAAATCACACACACACACACACACAGATACATGTAGATACACATTGAAAGACCCCTGTGAAATACAAAAATATCGAATACCGAATACCGATCACTATTTCAGAACGTATTCATTAAAAAAAAAGAAAAGAAAAGAAAAGAAAGAGAATAAGAAAACGGAAACCTATACAGAGCGAAATGGAACAGGTAAAAATATTGTTCCTCATTCGCGTGGCCGTGCGACAACAGTTTTCCATCAACAAAAATATTTTTGTGGAATAAATGGTTCATTCGGTTTATGGATAGTTAGTGGATAATAGTTTATAGAGGTGAATATGAATTTGTGGAGGGAAAATATGATGAAAATATTTTTTTTTTTTTTTTTTGTATATTATTTCTTTGTCTTGCTTTATTCTTACGTTTTTCTTGTTTCGGTATGTGGTTGATTTTCCAACCAATCGTCGTCCATCAGGAAAATCATTAAAATGAATGTAGTATTTGTTCGTCATTTCTTTTCTTTTTTTTTCGCTCTCATATTTGTTTATAGTTTTTTTTTTTTTACCTTCAGTGTAGTGCACACCATGTGATGATAATTTCCACTTACTTTACAAATCGTTCCATTTCATGTATCACTTTAGTTTTTAAGTAAACTTCACCTTCGATATTGAACAAGACGAAAAAAAATATATATATCAACGAATATCAATAGAATTCACACACACACACATGAACATGATATGCACTTAAAGGAATTTCATAATATTAAACCAAAGTGTGTATAAAGGTGTCAAGCATGAAAGCGAAAATTGATATCGCTCGATATTTTTCATCGAATCGAAGGTGAAAAGAACTTTTATTTTGAATTTCATCATAAAGTTTAAGCTTGAATCGTTTTGTTACATCCGATCAATGGATTTAATATAATATCCTCCTATATTTTTTGCTCTCTACTTCATCGTCATCGAAAAAACACATTGGACGAGAAAACACGTTCATGGTGCTTCGTCTTTCACTTATCCATTATCCACCAAATAAAAGTAAATTGATTTTTCGGTTCAGCTGTTTTTGTTCGTTGTTGTTGTTGTTGTTGTTGTTGTTGATTTTGTTTAAATATATTTGCAAGTATACTTTGATGTTAGGTCAATTTACTGTTCACTGTTCACTGTTCATGGAAGCTTAATGATTTGTATTCTTTTGAAATTGCTACTCGCCCAACTAGTCAAGCATTCACGATGTATACGCTCATTTTTCATTTACATTTGAACTGTATTATTTAAAAAAAAACAAACTTTTTATTCTATTCTTTTCATCTCTTTGTATCCAATTCAATCATTTACATTGTATAAATTTCTTGTAAAAATCTTCGATATAATGTTAAAAGTTTCACAAATCAAAATTTCATGTATTTTTCGCTTATTTTCGTGCAAATATCAAAGAGACGAGATTATGGTGATTTGTTTTGATTTTGTCGCGATACAATTATCATAAGAATAATGAATGGATTTGTTTATTTTATGGTTGAACTTTGAGGGGCAGCTGCCGTAACGAGAATATTAGAAACAATAACGATGAACATTTGTTTGGTTTCAGGTGGTTTTTCACACAAATGATGAACCTTTTCGACAACCGAATAAGCTTTTATTGTAATTGCCAATCCATTTAATGCATTACATAAACTAAAAGCGAAACGAAACCGTATCGAATAATAAGAGAACAGCCAGAAACAACAAAGTCGAAAGACGAACGGAATAAAACCTCAAAAGGGTAAAATGTAAAAGAATTACATCAGTAATGCTGAACACAAACATATGCTATGCGCTGAAGAGTTGGCGATCGGCGATAACAATAACAACAAAAACAAAACCCTTATTCATGAAATGAGCCTCCTTTTTTTTATCTTTGATTAACGGGAATGACTGGTAAATTTGGCATCTCACAACAATTCAACAATGAGATAAATAAATGACAATCTTGTTAGAAACCGTTCGGCATTGTGTATCAGAAATCAAACCATACAATTTGTTGCTGTTCAGTCGGGTTGTTGTCATTTATTTGATGTGAGCATGATTTGAAATTTCTTTAAAATTTTATTAATTTGAATGATTTTGAGGCTTTTCAAATGATTTCAGCTTTTAATCATCCAAAAAGAAATGGGAATCGCTGTTTACCGAAATTTTCTAATTTGAATTTCAATGGCAAATCATAACAGGGAACTAAGACACATCCATTTGGGGGGGCTATGTTTTTCTTTTAAAATTATAATACGTTAAATGATTCGAAACAAATTATAAAGAGGATTTATTTAATTATATAATTAGTAAGCAAATTAATGAGAAGATCATCATTAATGATAATATTAATAACAATGACGACATGACGTCATTTTCTTGGCTCAATCGAAATATTCCATTCAATTCAAATGATAAAAAGAAAAACTGATAAATTGTTCAAATTCATGAATTTAGTTTCAAAATGGAATCTCTTTTTCGGTTTTATCCTCATTTATCATTCTATATGTAATAATGGTTCATTTGCTGTGCGTTTTCATTTTTTTTTTTTCAATTTTGATTACAATTTTTCTCTGTGTATATCTGTCTCAATTCAATTTCATAATTCATTTTTATACAAAATGATTGTTTAAATACATAAAGGATTTTTAATGGAAATATGAGGCTTTTACAATTCCGTAAATTGAATGTCTAACATTCTAAATTCAAATATTATTTCCAAACACACAAAAAGAATCGCAAATTGAAATAAATTTAAAAACGAAAAAAAAAAATCCGACTGACCGTACTCAGTGGAATAATATTCACAGAAGCGGATATTTGCTTAAAATGTAAACAACAAACCGACAAAAATGGTCATAGCTATTGAATGAATTAATATATGGCAGAAAAGTACTAGCTAAGTAAGTAAAATTAAACATTCATTGACAAGAGAGAAAAAGAAAAACAACTGTACTGCTGTCGCCGTTTTCTCGACGCAATTTACCATTTTCGGCATTAATTTTTAACCTAGAAAAGTAAATGTGTGTAGGGTAAGAGTTAAAGGATGAAAATAATGCTCGAAATTCCGAATTCATATGCTAATTTGTGAGTTTTTTTTTTTTTACTTATTTATTTATTCAGTTTGCTAATAATTAACAACCTACGCTGTACACGATGAAAGTTATGCGTGACCAATTTTCAAAGAAATTGATTTTCTTCTGAATAGGGGGCCTCGTAGCAATACTTTTTTTCTATTGATATTTCTGAGTTTACACTGGAACATTTAAAATCGCCAGAAACAAAAACGAATTTGCGTTTTGACCTTTTTTGAATGAATATTTTTAAAGAGGACTCTTAATACATGTAATATGTTTTTTGTGTGTTAAATTCGATGTCCGTATATGTGTCGGTGTCCATGAACGTTTAAAACATTGCAATCATTTCGTTTCCATTTGAAAATCGTATTTTTATAAGCCAAAGAAACGACTGCGATGAATGGGATTGTGAGTGAGTTTTATTGAATGAAATCAATATTATTCGTTTCGACGAATCAATAACCGAATGCTTTGTATTTCATGATGGAAAAATTGTACCACACACAAATTATGATATGAAAATGTATCATAAGTTTTAATTGATGCCTGTTTAGTTATGTGGACTCAATTGTTCATTTTGGAGTTCATCAGTTCCACTGTGCCGATATTTCATAAACATTTCGATCAATACACAATATATTAATGGATATTATTGATCAAAGCAAAATGCCAACAATATAATCCAACCAGAATCAAGAATAACATTCAATCAAGTTTTTCATTCAAAATGAGCATTGACCTACGAAAATTCAACTGATAATAATCAGCTCGAAATAATTTTATATCTGAATTCCGATCTAAATGCGATTCGTAGACCATTAACGTAACGTACACTGGATCATGATGACGATGAATGGTAAATGAACGGCTACAAACGGTCAACGAAATAGAAACGATTCAATTCAATGCTGGTGAATGGTCTGAATATTATAATATCGTTGTGAGCATTAAACAAGCCGTTGACGTTAGAGTAAACGAACCAATTTTAAAATTATCAACAGAAAAGACTTTTTCTTTTGTTTTCTATTTTTCTCTCATTTTTCGAATCAAATCTGAATTGTTTCGTGGACAGGATTGTAGGCTACTGCAAATGATTGAAATTTTTCCCAACAAAACGAGTCAACGAAATTCGTCTTCAAATGCAAAAAAAAAAAACCAAAGAAATGCTTTTCACGGACCGGAGTTGATTGTCACGAGAATGAATGAATTTTTATAATTATGTAAAAATTAAAATCAATGCAAAAAAAATGTCATTGGAAAGCCATTTCCGTGTCCAATCGTTTGCGATGTGACTTATATGGAATATCGTTGTAGACACGAAAAGAAAACGTTAACAAGAAAATTGCTGAAATATCACCACGTAAAATCGATTTAAAGAAAAGACCAAAGCACGCAACATAACGAATATCGTATAGTGTCCTATTCGGACAGAGGGAACAACGATGAAAAAGCCCATTTGTGTGGTGTTTGTGTCTGACATTTGAAGAAAAAATTGCATGCATGTACAATGTACAATGTACTACACATCCAGCAGCGTAACGTATTCATGTTTAAATTAATTAAAAATCAGTAATACATTTTTAAAACGCAACGTTTGTGAAAATTTGCCTGCCACTGCAAGCTTTTCGGCTATACAGACATTGGATGTGAGTCATAAGTCACGAAAGAAAAAAGAAAATAACAGAAAATTCGGCACACCAACAATAATAATGTTTTCTGGCGCGTTCATTTATTGAATTGATGAATCGGTTTTTTCTTTCTTTCTTTCTTTCTTTCGTTTTTTACTTTCATTTGAACTGAAAGCTCATTAATGATATCTGGTTGATGTACACAAGGATAAAGGTGTGAAAGTATTTTGATATAGGGATGATATTTTGTTTTTAAATCCGATGATGAGGTGATAACAACCGCAATGGGTTCGGTTAGTGATATGAGACACTTTGAATTTGTTGCAAGTTAATTTTTTGTTCATCGTTTTTCTTCTTTATCCATTCTTTTTGTGATGTGGCGCACAGAAAAAAACTAAAATTGATTAAATTTCTTTTTATTGTGGACTTTGAACTTGAAAACATGAACATCGTCTTTCATTTGATTGAATGTCATTTTCTTTGGAAATCAATCAAATTAGAGTTTCAATTCTTCTTCGTTTTTTTGTATTGAAAGGTTGAAATACAATTTCAAACATTTGATTTAAAACATACACACAAACACATACACACAACCACTTTGTTTTCTGTTTTAATGTCATTTTCCAACAACAATAAAGCCCTGGCCATTTTCTCTTTTTGATTAACAATCGATAGCGTTGTTCCAATTTCCAAATCCAATGAAAGGATTTTCATTGTAATTGAAAGGAATTTTTGCAATTGTTTCTTATTATTATTATTATTATTATTATTATTATTATTGAAAGCTAAATTGGAGCGAATAAACCGGAGACCAAATTTCATTGATAAAATAGATTAGATGGATTAACGAATGAGCATCATTCGTCATTGACAAACCCAACCATGGGAATGTATGGAAAATGGTCCTGAAACTGAACATTGAACATCTTACATTCCTATATAGAATAATTCATCAATTCGAATTTCGCATCGACAACAAAATAATCGAATGCTAAGAAAAACTGATGGAAGTTTAGTGTATTTTCTTGAACAACAAAGAAAATGAAAAATGAAATGAAAACATCAAACCAAGCCATTTACCAAATGACATTCGCTCTCTGTTACAATGTTTCACTTCTTTTTTACACTTTTTTTTTTTTTAATGAATTGAATGTCTGGCGTTTTGCCTTGCACCATGACATGATACAGAGAATGGGCACAAATGAATTGAATTTATGTCTGAAATAAAAAAAACAAACATAACATGAGCGCCGCCGACGATATCTTCGAGCAATAATTTCAAAAATAAAACGAATCAAATGTTGAATACGAAGAATACGGAGGATAAAAAAACGATGAACAACAACAGCAGTAATTTTGTTGTCGAATATAAATAATATGTGTGATAGAATGGAGGAAAAATTCCAGACAACTAAACGAACGAAAAATATGAATTAATGACACAATATGTATAGATATAAATACAATATACGGATTAGACTGTCAATGAACTTTTATTTAGGGAATGAATTGAATATTTTATTTATTTTAAGAATTGAAAATCACAAACGAATAATCAAATCGCGAAATGACGTAGTTTATGTAGAATGTCACGAGATTCCCTGTGTTCACTGTGAAATCGGCTGCATGTCGAAATGAAAAGGAGATCCTTATGAAATGGTCTTATTCTCAAGTATTCCAAGACTCTTGACCAACATTGATAATAATCATGTACATTGATGCTTCAAATCACTTGTCAGGTTTTGGAAATGATTTTGCATGAGCATTCAGAGTTCAGTGTTTATTGTTCACAAATTTTCTATTCTCATCTACAGTCATGCATTGTATGCGTTATTTTTTTCTCTTCTCCAAATATTGTCAAGAGACAGAAATGTATCTAATTGCCTGTGCTTGCACAAATGACTTCAAAACAATGTTAAAGATTCGAGTACACCACACCGGTTCTCGACTGTTGAAAGCAAATTTGCAAACACGTTGCTTAAATCAACCATGCGTAAATGCATTCTATATTTGAATTGCTCGATTTTGCTGCTATCGTGTGTTAAACATTTTGTGTACATTTATTGCTTTGTGTGTTTTGTTGTGGTTGGTGTGATGGCGAAAATAATCTTTTCTCCATTTATTCAAATTTCAAGTATCGCATATATTTTGCATTTTAATTGCAATACACTTAACATTCAATGCAGCAAAAAACATTTCCACAACAATGTCCAATTATTATTATTTGGCCACGAATGAAATTCAATTGCTCTAGAATGAAATTTCCTGGGTGGCCCATTGTTTTTCCTCATTTGCGCTGCTAAACTACGATATAAACTGTAAACAAATCTGTCAACAAAAATCACATTTCTCTCTTCTAAATGCAATAACATATTTATATATATACATGCAATTTATACACACAGTGAGACCTCTGCAACCGGATTTGAATTTGTATTCAAGAATCCTAGGTTTCGGGGCCATTTTAAACTTACAAAGCACAGAATATCTTGCACATATTCGAAAGTTTTCCATTCCAAAGGAAAAGCATTTATTGGAATTCCATGAGTTGACAGTCGTTGACATTCATTCAAAATGTGAAAAATATTTGGTGTGTTCGTAATTTGATGAAAGGATTTTGCTATGCAGCAAAATATTTCATGAAAATATGGAGTACATGGACCACAATTTCAATTTGCGTATGTGAACAGATTGTGTCGCTTCTTCTGGTGTTGTTGCTAACGTCTATCCATCTATATGTATAATAAGTGAAAAACATCGAAATATGAACATCAACTGGTCCTGGAATATCCTTTCTTTCCATTTCCTATTCTGCCGTATTGGTCTAAACCGTTTTCTTCTTTTTATTTTCAGCTACTTCTGTTTCGAAGCCTTCAAATACTTTTTTCCTTTTCATATGGGCTCGGGCTTTGGTGTGAGCGTATGCAAATGTTCCGAATGCTTGTTATTTATATATTTTTGTTTTTTTTTCCTTCCTTCCCTATTATTGAATTTCATTTTCCTCGTCATTGAAATCTGCATCGGAAAGAGAAACCGACCGAATCATAAGAAACAAAAATTATGGTAAATTTATTTTTTTCTATTTTCAGATAAAAGCTATGAGCACTGAACACTGAACACTCATTGAATTTTGAAAAGACTTCAGGTACTCAAACTCCATCGATGGCGCAATGAAAATTCAATTGAATGAAGATTATTTCCATTTGCGTGGATGTATTCTATAGTACATTATTATTATTAAATGTTTTTTTCTCAATGAAAATGTCTTTTTTGGTGGATAATAATGTTTTATGATTGTGATATCGCACATTCACAAACCGCATTTCGCATAAATTTATTATTCTGGTTTGGATGCTATCTTTTGTCGATAGGAGAAAGACTATCCATGTTCCTTTCAGCTGCGTCAAACATCATATTGTGCATATTTATAACAAACACAATGGAATATTGAAGTGATGTGCTTAATGCTTTTAAAAATATTTTAACCGAAGAGGATTTGCGGTAAATGTGGCATGCCACTTATGTTGCCTTGCATATATATATTTGCGTCGGTGATAACAAATAACATACAACAATCATGCGAATCGGATCATTTGACCTATTTCTATGCATATTTAAGTGCAATCAGAATAGTCATATGAATGAAATTCATTGGTATCATTGATTAAACGCCAAACGGCATCTCAAATATTTTATTAGCAAAAGTGTACCAATGAGAGACTATTGTCATTTTGTTAGGTGATTCTTTCTTTTTCGATGTGAAAAATGAAGAACAAAACAATCATGGCAACATTCTTCTTATTTTTATTCAAAGGAAAGAACAATTCCACATGATGATATATATATACATAGATGTATAATGTATATAAACATAGAACATAGGTGTCGCATACGGTTTTAATGCTAATTTACCACATTCCAAATGATTGGAACGAGAACTAGGTTTTTTTTTCTTTTGCTCAAATTTGTCATGGTAATGAAATAGATACAGTTCTTTGTTCAACGAATCCAAATGGGCCCTCATGGGAAGCAAAATTTTATTTATTTTTCATCTTATCTACAATCGTTAATATTTTTTTTATTTGAGTAGAATATGACCATTTTAAATAACGAATAACGAATGTCCATTGAAATGTCTATTTTTGTGCTCATTCGTTCACTGGCAATTTCTGCGAATAACATTAGTGATCGAATGACTTTAGAAGCCAAAATTTTAAATATATTCTTGTATTATACATATATTAAAAGCAATGAGACGTTCTTGTATTTTTTTTATTCAATTTTTTTTTTTAACATTTGGTTCTGTCACCGATAATAATTTGGTACGCGTAGTTACAACGAAACAGATGGCATTCCGAACGTGAATATTCACCTTCGTTACGATGAAATTTGTCTCATTTACATGTTGAAAAAAATTGTGCTGTTGTTGAAAATTCACATTTTACCATAAAAATGTTTCTATTAGCATTTGATAAATTTCTGTCCACAATATCGATGATGATACTGTTTGTGCTGCTCTCTGCTCCTTTCTTTGCTTTATTTTAGGTTACAATTGTTGTGAAATAATTTGCATATCAAAGCAATCAGCTTTCGTTTCGTTCATCACTGAATATGTGATGCCATTGTTATTTCCAGCGGCCAAATAAAGAAAAAACACATGATAAAGTGACAATATTTCGAAATTTTTTTTTTCTTTTTCTTCTCATTTGCATCAGGCAATGAACTGGAAATATTCAATAGTAATTGCCTCCCTTTAGCCACCAAATGTAAAGTTTGTGGCCTGAAGCCATTCAATCGAAACCATTTCAAGTACTTTTCATCATTTTACAGGCTTTCTCAACGAAAGTCTTCATTGAACAGAATCTGATTATTTTTAATTGAAGGATGAAAAACGAAAATATTCCAATTAACCATGAAAGCTTAATAATGACAATGGGAGAAAAGCACGAAGAAATATGAAACTGCTTCAAAACTACTCGAATATTTATGCGTTCAACGGAAATGAATTCCAAGTTTAATTTCACCGATGTCCGGTTGAACGTGACATCAATTTTTGATTCGAACAAAGGGCGAGAAATTCAATTGATGAAAACGTTATGTTTGTGTGTGTGTGTGTGTGTGTGTGTGTATTTGTCATCATAGATTCCAGCGTTATAAACCAAATCGAATGGTGACATGCAAGGCTTGCAAAAAGAAAAATTCCAAAAAACAGACAGCAAAATCCAAAAGAGAAATATAAAGAAAAAATGATTAATGATTCGAAAGCCGTACATGCGACACAGCCATATTGGAAAGCGCTACAGCGATTCTTCTATTATTATTTTTTCCTTCTTCAATCTTCTCATAACATCTGAAAAATGTATTTAAATTAGAAGCGGCTCACTCCGTTTACTGAAATAGGAATAATGGAATTTTTCTTCTTCTTCGTCGTCTTCTTGTTCTTATTTTTTTTTATATGGTATACATAAGTTTATATACTTATATTCGGTCATATTTGAAGTTTGATGGCATTTTGGCATGTCTTGTAATTCAAATAGTCGTTAATTACAGACTGTAATCCTAGAATTGTGCCCATTTCATTTCCAGTTGGAAAAACTTTTAACGTTGTTATACATTAATATATTGCTGCAATGGATAATGGCTTATGCCATATTTTATTGGATTGTAAAAGCAAAAATCGTTTACGATTTTGACAAAAACTTTTCGAAAGTGCACCGGAAACAGCCTTTTTGCTAATGACATTCCATTTGAAAGCAAATATTATTAATACATACAATTTTTTTTTTGGGTCAAATAATTTTCCGATTAAATTTTTCTTTATTCACTAAATGTCAAACTAAATGAATAAGTTATTGAGTTTACATTTTGTTTGTCCATTGGCAGTCAAGTGATCAGTTCACATTTTAGTATGAGAAAACGTTCTTAGAAACGATATGGTTGTTGAAATGAATGGAATGGTTGTTGGACTGCATGTTGTTGTGGAGCAGCACGGGCCAAGTATTCCAACGAACGTGCAATAGCTTCTGGGATTGGTGGTGGAGTTGGCAAATGTTCACCCTGTGATAACGAAAAATACAAACCAAAAAAAAACAAACAAACATGATTTTAGCAATTCGCCTGAATATCGGCAATGAATTCAATCAAATACTGTATCACTTACAGATGGATGAAAACCGTTCTCATCGGCAACATAGCTTAGCTTGATTGGAATACCTTCAGGGCTGATGTATGAGTATGAACCATGAACTTGTTCGCTTTGTTCCGTATGGCTTAAAGCTTTTGGTTGCCCATGTTCCGATACAGAAATAGAATTATCAGTTTCATAACCATATGAGTATGATCCATCTGGATTAATGTTAGAATCGCTTCGCAAAATTTGAGCATGTGCATCTGGTGAGCCTGAACGAACTAAAGGTTTTTGAAATGCAACGAATGGTTGAGGTGCAACAAATGTTGGTTGAGATGGAACGAATGCTCGTTGAGGTGTGACAAAGCCTCGTGGAGGTGCAATAAATGCATGTTGATTTAAAAATGGATGTGGTGCTGGTGTTGATGGTAACAAAGCAGCGCTGGCTACGGTAGCAATAGTGGCAAAAATGATGGCTTTAAGCTATAATGTGTTCGAAAATAAATTAATAAAAACAAAAGAAAATCAATTGGTTGAAATTATTCTCTTTCAAAAAAAAAAACACACAAAAATCTCATTCCAATCAATGAAACCATCATCGAACAAGAGGGGAAGAAATCCAACGAAATCAATTCATTAAAAGAAAAATTGAGCATGATATTTGTCATTTCGATATAATACGATTAATATGCAAATGGTTTTTTATGGCTGCTGAGCCCAAAACCATTTTAAATCATTAATTTGTCGTTTTCGAAACAAAACCAATGAAATTTAATTGTATTCATTGTGGCGTCGTAAATGCCAATCACCCACAAACAAATGATGTTTCAACAACAAAACGCATAATTATCATCAGATTAAATGATATTCATATCGCTATGCCTTATACACATCTAGATGATAATAATAATTGAATTTCAACAATTCAATTTGATTTTTTTTTTTTTGAATTTATGCTTCATTCTATTGAAAGGAGAGAAAAAAACGCACACACGTTTATTCAATAGTTTTTTTTTTTGGATTTGTATTTTAATTTTGATGTTTTCTTATACATTTGATTCGAATCTGCAAGGCCGAGCTCATAAATTAGATCATTCCAACGAAACACGACTTTTAACATCTATTTAATCGTCCAAATATAGTTTATATACTTTATACCGGCCGCACATCCAAATATTTGACCATTCGCATTCCGGTTTATGGTTATGATATTTGATATTTTACTGAGAACAAATTTTGGGCACACGATTGTTTTGTTGAGAAAGAATGATTTCGAAGGCATGTCTTTTGGCCTTTTTGATATGTTAATTATGAAATAAATCGAATCGATATCATCCATTCCAAAAGCCATTAATAAGTGGCGGCAACGATCGACTTAATTCAAATGAAGCTTAACATATCTTTCAAGTACAATGTATATATTGACCGTTATCATTTGACTGCATTCATAAATGCATTTGATATTCTAAATGTACTGATGCAAAAAAAAAACACAGCAGTTTTATTTTTATTTTGTAATTTTTTTTGTTTTGATTCCTACTTAGTAGGATTGGTTCCACCCTCACTTCAATGAATTCAAACGTGAAAGAGAGAAATTTTTGTGTTTCTCAAATTTATTTAATCGAAACAAAAATTAATTACCATTTTGAATGTTGTTTCTTCTGACTAAGCGAAAAAATTATTTCAACTATGATGAATAGTTGGATGTCTGCACTGAACTGATATTGGTCGATGGCCAGAAGTCTTTTTATATTAGATAAAGTTGGTCAAGCTGTGTGCATAGTGCAAAGACTTTTGAATGGAAATTAGTAGGGAGACATTCATTTGTATGTATAAATATTTTTACGTTGATACATTTGATACTTGGTTTGTGAGCCAAATTCATTTGTTGCTGTTTGTCGGAATCCATAAGAAGGTTCAAATGTCAATAAATTTATTAATTTTTTTTTTTCATTTTATTTTTTCTTTTTTGAAAATGGACATCAATAGAAAAATCGACATTTGAATCTCATTATGTCATAATGTGATTCCGTGCGGACGACACATTCATTCTTCACATTTCCTTTTGGAGACGTGCAGCACCCACAGCCATATATAAATATGACAGTTGTCTACATACTTTGCTTTGAAGGTAATCTGTTTTTCTTATGTAACAAACAGGCAAATTCATTTCCGATCTAATATTTGATTGAATTCTGCTCAATAATGTGCTTGATTTTATGCATTTAGATTTTGCATCTTTTCTTTTTCTCTGTGATTCAATTTAAACCAAATACGAAGTAAGAAAGACGAAAAAAATGAACGAAATGGCATGTGACGCACAACAAATTTTGACCGAAAAGAATAAAATTATCGATTGACATTTAGAATGAACGGGAAACATCGTCACCATCCCGAAAAATTTATTTTATTCCGAAAATAACGAAATTAATATAAATCACCTGAATTTAGATTTGGTTTGCAAATCAATTCCATATTCCATACTCGGGTCAGATATAATATTTTGTTCGTGCTTTTGATTCCATTTAGTCAATCTATTTCTTATTCTTTAGAATTAATAAAACCATATGATAACCATCAAATAAGAATCGAATAAGCCATCGTAATCGCTTTTGGTCAAAACTTCAATTTTCTCATTTATCAATTCGCATCAATTTGAAAGAGCATCATCGTATGATTATCGCATAACATACGTATACGAAATGGAGCCTAAAATAAATTGCATTACATGATTGAATCGAAGGTTAAATTTCATCAATTCAATCGATCGCATTCCATTTAACGTTATCATCGGTTTCAGTTATAAATAGTTGATGCATGAAATGAATTCAAATTGCTTTATGTAGATTTCATTGAAATTTTCAAAGAGATTGGTTGAAAGTGGTTGAAATTAATTGAAATCGATTTTATTGGAGTTGGAGTGTTTTTTCAATGTTTGAAATATGCAAATTGCAGGTGCATTCAATATTCGATATACATGTATCCTATGCTGGATTGAATTCGGAATGGGCAGACCGAAAAATCTTTGAAATAAAGAAAATATAGGTCGGATTTCTTCAACCATTTCAAATGGGTCATATTACAAGGCCTATGACGTTACTCGCACTGCGTAAAATCTGGTGCACACACATTTGTATGCTAAATATGGCAATTTTATGACTTAATGTTTCACATCGAGCAAAATATCTTTACATATTCAATATTCATATATATATACATATATATATGCATAAAACCGGCTTCGCATGACATCTAGATGAAATTGAGCAATCATCAATTCAAAACTGTCAACACGATATCAGATTATAATTATTTTCGAATGACAAAAAAAATGAAAATCCATTTAAAGCCGAGACGAAAAAAAAAGAAGAAAAAAACGATAAACCAAAATCGCCTATGCAAAATGAACGTCAAGCTATGATTCTATTTCGTCCAATCCGGCCGGGAATCAAATGCAAAATGAATTCATATGATAATTATTAATAAAAAAAAATTTTGTGTGGCCAATATGCTTAGCAATAATTAAAACATTTAACATTTCCATAATAATGAATAAATAAATAAATGCAAACTTGATTTGTCAATCGGTTGAGTAGGTGAATTTTGATCTAATTTATCATTGGCATTTGGCATTAACTAGTCTCGTTTTTCTCGTTCGATTTTCAAATATATATATATATATTCAATTGCTTTCAAATTGACCGGCATCTAATTCGATAAAAATAATATTTATTCAATTAGCGTTCAGCGTTCAAAGAAGAATCGCCACTAAGTTCTCGATAATTCATTTAATGCGATTGAAGTAAAGAAAAAAAAACAAATCCAAATCTGCCAAATAGATAAAAATTTAAATTTATGCGGCAAACAAGCAAAAATATAATGCATGTGATATTCGGCACTCTTTTGCGTGGTATAACCGTATGCATAAGTGATACCAGATACGCCTAATTTGTTAGCATCAAATGTTTGCATGGAGATCAAGTTTTTGATTGATTTCATAATATCGAATTTTTTCTTCAATTTTTTTTTTCGATTTTGATTAGAAATTACTATGCACACTGCACACATTTTGTGATTTATGTGAGAGCAAACTTGAATCTAATTTACTACATATTCACATTGTTGCATAAATCTGGGCGTTTTTCAGTCTCTTTTCACCATACTGTAGTGTGTTATCAAAATATACGAAAAGTGGCACAAAAATTCCACAATTGCTTGATTGAGTTTCTGACATTGTTCTGATTTCGCTTTCAAATGCAGCTCTTATTAATATATATGTCGATTTCGATATGAAATAAATTTAGTTGACGCGATAAATTCCATTTTCGATTATGTGATTTGAAAGGATCCGGTTCGATGAGACAAATGAGACAATTATTGATAGTGACATCGTTCATTATAATATTTATTCAGAATTCAAAATGACAACCAAAATTTAATCTTTTTTTTTATACCTGCTGATCGAAATAAAATTACCTCCGTTCCAGTGTCGGGTCGGTCAGAGCTGTTAGAAATGATTTCGACTCCTGTTTTTTCTTCAAATAAATAATAAATCGGATAGAGCATTAGTGTTCATACACACTTAATAGGTGATGATGGCTATGAGACCTTGTACCCGGAGATGAGTCTAAAATAACATAAAAAAAATTCTTTCATTCAACTGTTCCATTCCTGAATCTAAATTTATTCCATTTTTAAAATACAATACTTTGTTCTTCTTTTGACTTTTAGATTCTAGAACCAACCACAAATCTATAAAATACCATTCCGATAAATGTATATGATATGAGATATGAGTAATGAAAATTTATAAATAAAATAAACCGAACTGAAACACAAAGTTCTATAATTGAATTAAATTGGAAGTTCGGTGAATTTCATTTTTTGCATTTTCGAAATGGATTGTTTGGAGCATATGTGATTGATAGAAAAACATCTAACACATAGAGAAACAAAACGATTCAATAGTATAGTTTGTGCAGATCTTTCGGATCTCTTAGCCGTTTGGAAGCATTGATCATGAATTTTATTGAAATTGGATTAAAACAGACGTAGATCGACAATAGCAACAATTAATGATGCTTTTAATAGTTTTTCACTGAATGTGGTTCCTATGAAATGTCATTCACCAAACCTTTTCAATATAATAATTATTAACATTGGGGCAATTGAACCCCATCTGAATTGCAAGAAATACAAAAACTATATTTCTCTTTAATGAAGGACGAAATTCAATATGATTTTCAAAATTCGGCGAATGAGATGTTGAATTTAATTGCAGCGAACATTGATCGTTGATCATCAAGAATAAAAATTCAAATATTTTAATTTGCAGAAGGGAATTTGTTCCTAAAGCAATCATATGTAAGATATCTAATTCAAGGGTAAAAGAATACAAATTCATTTTTCATTTGAACATCATTGTTTATTTAATTAATTCGGAAAATTGGAAGTGTCATTGGTTCCGAAGAATGGGAGCGGAATGAATGCACTGTACCCAAAATTAAACCGAATGAATCAGAAGATGCTTAATGAGCATTTCTCAAATTGAAGTCCAATGAACGAGCAATGGCTTCTGGGATTGGTGGTGGTGTTGGCAAATGTTGACCCTAAATGAAAAAAATGAAAAATATTTAATTAAATTTCAAATAGCAAAAAAATACCAATTCAATCACTTACAGATGGTTGGTATCCATTTTCGTCAGCAACATAATCAACACGGTAAAGAGCACCATCGGCGCCGGTATATTCATAGAAACCGGTTCTCTTTTGGAGAGCAATTTCTGGTGCTAACAATTGAACAGTTGCTTGTTCTGAAGCTTTGATTCCGTTTTGAGTTTCGAAATCATAACGGAATGATCCGTCTGGATTATGTTCAGCTGCGCTACGTAAAACAGCCCATTGTCCCCCAACGGATGGGGCAACTGGTGCTGTATAGGCTGGTGCCTTATATCCAGTGTATTTTGGAACGAATGGTGTTGCTGGAGCGAATGCAGATTTGGGTGAAAGGCCCTGATTGTATGGACGATATTGACCATCATCGGCAGCTGAGACAGCAGCAATGATAGCAGCAAACAACTGTTATGGAAACAATGAAAATAAAAAATTAATTTAATTTTTTTGTTTATTTAATTTTTTTTTTTTTGATTTTAGTGACTATTCATTTCGAATTAATACACTGGACACTGGATCAATTTGAAATAAATTCCGAAATCTCAAATACTCACCAAGAATGTTTTCATTTCGAATATGAGAGTTATCCAAATCGATCAAATGATTATCGACGAGTGAATAATTTCTTCGGCGCATCATCAGTATTTATACGTTTCGATGTCCGTTCAGACAATTCAGAGATCACATGGAAACGAAAGAAAAATATAAAATTATAAAACATTCGAATCATAAAATTTATTTTACTTCAAACCACTAGATCTATTTACATGCAAAAAAAAAATATCTACAAACACACATACAATTTTCTCTGTGCGAAACTAACCAAAAAAAAAAAATATTAATCCAGGACTAGGATAATAAAATCCATATATTTTGCGCATTGCATTCATTTTCTCCTATTCGTACATAAATTAACCAATTAAAAATTGGCATATTCGCATGGAATATACATGTGAATAGGGCCAGGTGAGTGTATTGTAAAACAATACATGAAATTCAATTCGATTCATTCGAATGATTCGAAAGATTCATGGGTGGGAAGATGCCCATAATGAATATTCAACAGAAAACTAAACCGGATCTGATGTGTATTCACAATTGATGGTCAGCATTTAACTACACTTGTAGCTTTGCAACAAATGTCGTTCATCTTTGAAGGCAAAAGAGTAGACGAAACGGGCGAAAGCGAAACTTAAATAAATTGCATAACAAATGGAACGATTGAAGTCTTTTTTTTTTTGCAAATAGAAAGAAAAGTGGCAAACATGATAGAAGCAAAATAGAATGTCGTCAACAAAATCAAATCAAGGAAACTGTTTATTTGATGGAAAACAGGAATTTTATCTGAATTAACGAATGATTTTGACCTCTATCCGTACTCACAGCGACCTATACACACTAAGTCCGTCTTTTATTTTCTATTCCATTAGGGTTTTTCCTTCTTCTGCTATTAAATATATATTTAATATTGTTGGTAGAGTTCAGCGCTCTCTCTTTCTCTATCCTAAACCGACAATGAATGACATTTCCAAAAATCGAATTAGATTCCAGTTTTTGAAACAACCAACCAAAAAAAACCCACTCTGGATGGATTATTTTTCGGAATGAAATAGTTTTCGACGGGATAAGATCATTATTTTATTCACTAAGCACGAAAAAAGCAACGTTTGCATACTATATTTTGATATAGCCATCCAAAAATGCCAAATAGGTGCATCATTCACCTGATATGGAGTCCGAAATTTTGGTCTGTTTGGACGAATTGT
The DNA here is from genome assembly GCA_000149185.1 of Mayetiola destructor. Taxonomy (NCBI): domain Eukaryota; kingdom Metazoa; phylum Arthropoda; class Insecta; order Diptera; family Cecidomyiidae; genus Mayetiola; species Mayetiola destructor. The sequence goes on from GL501541.1 coordinate 1,454,428, forward strand.
TAAATCAATATAAAGTATCAAGGTCACAACATCGTTCATTTCAATTGTATCAATTCAACGTGCAGCGTAGCGTTCAATGTTCAACATTCAACAGTGCGATTGTAATAATCCGAAATTATAATTCCTTGTAATCCAATCAATGTAGAAAAACGTGCCAGACTTTTGCATTTAGCACAATAGCCAATGATCATATATATACATATAATAGAAGTGCTAATAATTATTTTCAGCAAAATGTCATAATTCAATTTGATAGATCCAAATGAATTGTTTAAACAACAGGCATTCTCGATTTCATCTATTTAAATACAATAAATAATAATCGGATCTGCTTAAAAAACGATTCAAAGATTTTTGTTGTTGATCGATAGGAATCTTTATTTTATTGGGATTCAACTCAAAAAAAAAAAAAAGAAAAAAAGAAAAAGAAAAGAAACGACTAGAACAAAATGGAATGGTTGGTGTGTCAATTGTCGATGTTAGCTTTTCTTTAAATTCTTGATTTTCAAGTGTTTGCACAGATTGGCAAATGAGATTCTGTAGAACCAAACTTTTTCAGTGGAATTTTCAATGAGAACTTCGATATAAGAATGAAAAACGTGAAATTATTTTATCATGTGATTACGTAACTTATTTTTTCCCATTTTTGACTTTGGATTGAGTAGTACAATAATAACTTGAAATAAAAGAAGTTCCTTTTTTCTTGATCTTAAAACAAATTACTATTTTTTTTTTTCATTTATTTTTCAAACTGTGCTTAAAACATCGAGAATTTAATGCCTAGTTTTTAAGGATTAAAATGTTTTTTT
>GL501541.1:1459292-1482363 GCA_000149185.1 Mayetiola destructor
GTAAATTTAGTATTTGTTTATTTTTTTTTTTTTTTTTTTTTTTTGGGGTGAATGAATAATAATGGAATTCCATTTGGAGATGCATTAAGTGTTTTGTCTATAAAATGTTTTCGTTTTCGAATCAAAATAAAAATAAAATTCAAATTCAAAATGATTTGCATTCGAAGGATACGAATATTTAAAATGTATTTAATTGATTGAAAATGGTTTTATTCCAAACAATGTGAGGGACATTTGTCACGTATGTCACCTGTTTGACGAGTGGTGTGTCTCTAATGGATTTGATATATGACAGGGAGGGGGAGGGGCGGAAAAAAGAGAAATATTCATAATTTACAATTTATATTTTTATGCTAATTTGTTCATGTTTCTTTTCAATGGATTGATGGTTCAATTGTTTTCATGCGGATACGAATACACTTACCGCCGTAATACCGCAGATCTAATAGTTTTAAATTGACGAAAACACAAATAAACAGAAAAAAAAGGAAGAAAAAAAACAAAAATGTTTTCATTAGAAAAAAAACGGGACTGTGTGCTAATTGAACGTTTCACAGTTGTATTGAAGGTTTACGAAACGTTCAAAATCAATGAGTTTCGAAATATGTGATGCCAAAGGTAACATCATATTTCGTAATAAGACCCATCGAACAAGGGTTTGAAATTTCGAATCCAATTATACATAAAATGATAAATTAGCTATAAATGAAAGATATGGTACAAGATTTCGGGATTTCAAATGTCCGGTACACGTAATGCTGTGCATTTTCACAACTACGCATTTTAAGCTCTTATTTGTTTGTTTTATTTGCAGATTATTATTATCAATGAAAATGAAATGCTGTAATTTTCTGGGTTCGAATGGTTTCAGTATCAAAAATGGAAAGAGGGAGAGAGAGAGAGAGTGAGAGAGAGAGAAAGAGAGAAGAAACCATTAAAACTGTATCATTTTCAACGAAACACTTCGATGAAATGTTTTAATGGCATATCCGCATCTCATTCGTCATTATCGAATGGGAACCATTTACCAAACATGGTGATGCCGAATACAATAAGAAAATAAAATGAAATAAAATAAATGAAAGACTATCAAATTTTATCAAATTTTATAAATCGATTCCTTTTCTATTTACTCGCATTGAGCTTTAAATTGAGAATAATAATAATAATAATACAGTCTTGGTTGTAGGTGGAGTTGTTGCATCAATTGCTAAAGTACGAAGATGACAATTGTCAGCAACTTTGAATGTTTTTTATTTTCCAGATCCGATTTGAATAAAATGCCGATTTGAATTGTAATTCTCATTTGCTTTAACGATAACGCAATAATTTTTCAATATAATTCAGCATGCAATGCAAAGAGCATCAAAATGAAATGGAAAAATGTTGGCAAAATGGTGAAATAGCCAAGTAAAAGATATTCTCAATTCATTTGAGCGAGAATATTATTGTATGATATGCGTGCGTGAATACTTGTATGTATATTGTATATTGTGTTACATAAAATATAAGCATTTGCATAATTGTGCATATTTTTCGATAAAATCATGCACAATTCAATTCAGTAATCACAATTGTCTGTTTCATTAATAAAATCGTGTAGACATATATGTATGATGATATATGAAATGGATACTGTGTGAAATTTTTATCCATAATAATCCTTTGCCATACTCAAATTACAATATGTATACAACACGTGTAACACGGTAAGTGATGCAATTTCGTTTAAATTACATCTGAACAAATGGATCAAAGAGTACCAAGAAGAAAATACAAACGGGAAAAAAAAAATAAATAACTGGTTACAAAAATCGGAACCTGTGCGTGTTCTGGTATGTGTGTACGTGTGATGACCATGGTTATGGCCATTATGGGTAGTTATGCATGAACACATATTTTATTAATTCATGATGATGATGAACAAACGGATGTGATATGAATAAAAAAATCTAAGCTTCCACTGTGTGCTTGCTTATGTTTTGACTTTATTGCAATTTAACATTATAATTATATGTTGTCAATGTTCATTACGTTCAGTCTGTTTTTTTTTTTGTTCACTTCAGTCTGTGCTTAGTGCTAAGTGCTCATTGCTTCAAGTAACAAATGAGGTATGTCATAATTTAAATACACCAAGAAAGAGACGGAGGGAGAGAGAGAGAGAGAGAGATACAAAAAAGGAAAATAGAAAATCGTATGACCGGTTTGCCCTTAACAACTGATCGTCATCACCGTCTTCGGCATTTCCGAATGTGGACAACTCAAAAGTTGAGCAGGTTTGACGATATTCGGGTCAAATAATATGTTTTAAAGATGATGGATGGCTTATATAGCAATACTTTGTTGCTTTGGAACTTGAGGGCATCGAATGATATTATATTTTTGTGGAAAATTAACGAAATGCAACAACTGCGTGTTTTCAAGTTAAGGCGATGATAATCATCTTGGCACTTTATCAAGTTCGTAGTTTGAAATTCGAAGTTGGAAGTTCGCAATCGATTTGAATAAAATTCATTCAGTTGATATATGGAAAGTATTCAATATTCAACCAAAAAAAAATAATGATTATTATCAAATGTGATTAACGCAGCAATGGCAACTGTCGCCGTACTAATTAAACGTCATATTTTTTATGGCAATATCTTTGGCAAGCTCATTAGTCAAACTGAACTATGATTTTGCTAACAATGTAGTTAACACTCTGTTCTATCTCTCTCACACACACTCTCTTTTTCTCGCTCTTTCCAATCAAATGGCGTGAATCGGAGCAAAACAGAGAGAAAAGATAATTTGCAATCGAATGAAAACAATAAATCTTTTGAAAAATGTGAACCAAAATGCATTAAAAACAATCTCACTTGAATAAGCTATTTATTCATTCAAATTCAGACATTCGAAATTCTGAACCAAAATATAAATCGATGCAAAAAAACATGAAAACTTTACTCTGTTACCATTCGTATGTTATAATCAAGGAATAAATGAGAAAATCGTATCCGGTTTGAATCAGACGATTTGATTTTATGATTTATTGCAAAGTTTTTCAGTTTCCGGAATTCGACCGTATCATCATCAAATTTATGGGCAAACGCTATAAAGATGTGAAAATCTGAGCGCAAAATTTGTATGAATCGCACATGGCATACAAGAATCGTTCAGTTTTTTTCGTGTACCGGTGGAAACGATGGAAACGATGAAAACCTTTGAAATGACTTTTGATGAGATGAGTCATTTACAGGCTTCTATTCAATTTTGAGTAAAATTTTATATAGACACCATAACCCTTCAATTCGCACACGATTTATTTGACGTAAAAGTAAATACAGACGGAGAGGTGGGCCGACGAACGGCGATTAGACATCATTAATATGCATGAAGCTAAATTCAACTAAAAAGCTTGACAGTTCCCTAATACGTGTGTATGATAATGCTGAAGGTCAACCATTATCTATTAATTACAAGTAAAACCCCCTTCGAAAAATGTTGTCTACAGCGCGGAAACTTCGAAACATTTCATTTACAAGAGATTCGATAAGCTCATCAATGTTTCAACGAAATTTGAAAATTTTAAAAGCGAGACGAAAAAAACAAAATTGAAGAGCTTTATTTTGTGTAACATATTTCTTCTGTACGCTCGTTCTTTCGTTCGTTTGTTCATTCGTAAACATTCGATATTCATACGGAATGGTTTGTCACACAAAACTAAAACGAAAGTCCATGGAAATGAAAAGAAGTAATTTGTGGCGCACTGTCTGTCAAAGGCATGAAATAAAATCAAAGCAATGCTCTTATTATTTCTTCATTTTTCTTAAAACACTGAAAATATGCTGTGCTATGTTAGGGCACACTCACATCACATCAAATGAAAAAAGACATAAAATTTCAATTCACACGCCTGCCTTTCCATTCTTATCGATTTTTCGATTGAAACAATATGAAAAATGTAAAATGACTAGAAAATTTGTACTATTCGATTGAAAAATGCCACAGAGAAGATATTGGAATTTGAAAAGCGGAAAAAATGAGCAGAGAGTGAGAAAAAAAGCTTCTTAAAACACATGATTTTGTCACATTTTATTTGACGGCAATGTATGATATTTCAACGATTTGTACTACTTTATGCGGATTCATGATCATATTATATTATGTATACCATCAGCCCATAAGCCATGAGAAATGATGACAATTAATAGTTTGCAAAAGAATCTTACATTATTTGCACAAATACTGAAGAAGAAATGAGAAAAGTGGAAGAATAATATCAAAAAAAAACGAAAATGCTCGACAATTGTTAAATTCAAATTATTATTTTCAATTTGAGTGCTCTGAATGTTGAGGCCGCTGAACACAGAGCAATGTGAATTTCAAATTCACAACATTGTTTTTCAAGTAATTTTATGTGAGCCAGTTTTAAAAGAGTGTCTACGACTATTCTTAACAAAAAAAAATCTTCCGTATCATTGCTTATTACAGCTGTTGAATGCGGAATTCGGAACGGAATATGATGTGATATGTATGTTATTCAGAGCCATTCATATTCCTTGAGCAAATATTTCATCTGACATTTTTCACAGCATTAATCAAATGCAAACATTTTTCTAACAACAACAATAACAACAGCAGCATCTTTAAACTGTTTTTCGTGTTTTCATCTTTCATTTCAAATGATGTACTCCAAAAGTGATTCGCTTCACTATTTAGCCAAGCATCAAGCACTTTGCAACACGATAATACATCATTGTTAAAATTTGAATGAGATGAATGAAAAGCGAACAAACAAACGGACGAATTATTGTCATTTCGAATGGAACTCTTTTTTACTTGTGCTCAAAACTCAGTCAGCTATTTCACTATCAGTATTTTTTTATTTACGCTTCAGTTTTTTCTTCTTCTTCTTTTTCTGTTTTTTTTTTTTGGTCATTTTTTTCATCTTGGTACACAAATTTGCATATTTTTCAGATCAAAATTTGTGGAATATTGGCACAAATATGTCGATTTAACGATTTTGAATCGCGATTTTGCTTTTGATTCTGTCCGTTCCAATTGCGTCTGCAAATTTGGAGATACATTCTCATATTTTCAATATTTTTTGTTTTTTTTTTTCAATTGTGATTCGAAATTCGAATTTATTAAAAGCTGACTTGCAAATCAAAAATACAATGAATTCGATTCGGCAAGGAAATGAAAACAAAATCAAATGGATGTTTCACCTTTCCCTGGTTCTTCCCACACCTCTACTTTACCTTGCCTCAGTTCACATCAGCCAACCGGATACATCGACAGACATTGCCATCATTTGTTTGGCATCGGAATGATAACAATAGTAATAATCGCTTAATATTTGCATATTTTTATGGTGGCAAATTTTGCCGTGGAAAATGTCGATGGATTTTATTCACATCTGGTTAAATATTTTTTTCTTTTTTTTTCCTCTTTTGTTCCATTCGTAAATTGAATTTAATCTATTGGTCTTTGGAATGTTATTAATAAAATCACTTAATGCATGGCAAAGAAACAGATGAGAAGAGAGAGAGAGAAAATTCCATTTGTCCGCTATTTGGCATAAGACACGAATCGAATGCATAATCATTGATTTTGAATCTGAATCATTTGCCAAATCTCATACGAAAAACGTTGCAAATTGCAAAATTGTATCAATGCGTTTCCCATGATTGAACGAAGATCAAGGTTATTTCAGCAAAGCTTTTAGCATTTTGGCGCCAACAGTCGGCATTTTGTGAATTCCAAAAAACTGACATTGATTTAAATACTTGACCGATTCGTCTATACATCAATTGATGGCATTCATTTTATTGTAAGTGAAGTCACGGAACGTTTGGCTAAGACATTTGCAATCGGTAACAATGAATTTAAGACGCGATTCATTTGGCTAATGATTCAGAAAAATGTTGAAAATGTCGATGACTGCAAAACGTTATGGAAAATACTGATTGCATGAAAAATTAATTTTCAGTTAAACTTTTCGAAGAAGACTTAATGATAATCTCTTTCTCTTCTTCTATTTTTCGTAATTTAAAATTATTAGGCATCATCCGCATCATCAGATTAATGATGTGTCATATTGACATTTGTGCTAAACGAAAACCGCAGGATAGAAAAGGAAATAAAATATAATGAATGAAAGAATATTTGTCTTCTGGCAAAACCCAGTCAGAAGTCAAAAATGATTTGATTTGATTTGATTCGATGAAGAAACAACATTGAGCAAATGAATAATAGTTTAATAGAAGTTCTTAAGCCGAATTAAAAAAAAAAAAATAGAAAAACGCTGATTCATTCGGCTAGATGCAAATGTTATGGTGCAACATTTTATGAAAACTCGTTACAAGAATGTCTTGGCTCAAATTGTAACAAATGATTTCAAATGAAAAATAAAAACGATTACGAAAAATTCATCTTAAAATAATGTTTTCGAAAATGAAAATTCAATTTAATGATGTTTTAATATGAAAATTGTGTTCACATACCCGCATTCTGTTTGAATTTTTCTGCATGATATTTACCATCATCTAACGCATTAACCAAAAGTGCACAAAATGCAAACGAGATCTGTTCCATTTGAAGAAAAATAAAACATTTTTTTTTTTCCAAAAATTAGAATTATTTAGAGTCATCGATAAGCTCGAAAAGGCTGGTAAAATTAAAATTAATCAAACAAACTCACCGTAACAATCAAGCAAATGGAATTCATTTTTGAAATATAAAAGAAGCGCAAAATTTGAATTGCACACACAACAACAATCACTTATCTCCAAGAGGAAAAAGAAACAAAACTTCGAACTAACTGTTTCACGTGAACAACAAAATCAACTATTTGAATATAAACTGTAATCAAACAGAAAGAAAAAAAATCGATTTCAGTTATAAAACAGAAGATGACGCCAAAAAAAATTCGTTTCGCGAACAGTTTCAAAAATTCAAATGAACTTTCTTGTCCAAAGTCCTGAGAAGAAATGTGTTGATTTTGAAAATTGCACGCGGTTTTTAAATACGATTTCGGTTGCAATTGACACAATACACAAACATTCGGTTGCAACGTTTCGATCACTGAAAAAAACGCACACACACACACACGAACACACAAAATATTTCACTTAGAAGTGTGCGAAGAAGAATCGATCCAAGACGAGGAACAAAAGCAGAAAGAAAGAGAAAAAAGAAAAAAAATGAAACAACAATATGATGACAAAATAAAGTAAATAAATAAAAATATAATACAAATCGAAACCAAAACAAAACAAAGCAAATGATTCACAGAAATGAAGAGGATCAAAAACAATAAGAATGTTAAGCGGAACAAAAGAACATTTTTTCGGGCATTATTTTGTGTTGCAGCATCTTGTTGGGGGTTCATTATGATGCATGAATTTGTGTGGGTGCGTGTTAAACCAACAATATGTTATGTTTGTATTGCATTTATCTCTTCTTTTTTTCTCTTTCAAACAATCGATACAACCAAAAAAAAAAAAAAAAATCAAAAAATAAAAATTCAGTTTTGATATTTGGTTAATTCTGCATCGAAATATTTAAAGAAAAAAAATGCTATTTTTGTCTCTGTCTTTCGATCGTTCGTTTTATTTCCTTCTGTGGTTGGCGCACAATAATTCATTCCATTTAATTCATTTGTTGATCGCTTGCTTGTCTTAGTTTTGGTCTAGTTGACGGTGGCTCTCTTCGAACGGAATCCAAAAAAAAAAATGAAATAAATAAATTATTTATAGTTCCGAATAAATGGAATGAATCCAACGATCGATAAGCAGATGCAAATAAGCACCGATTTCTGAGCAAAGCTTCCAAAATCACCAATCAATTATAAAACAATACAAACATTCAATTTTTTTCGCCATCGATTTGGCGTACGTATTGTGTGAATGTAAACAATAAACTATAGAAATTATTTTGGGTTGGTTCATGGCTCATGTGGATTCTGGCAATGGATGCTGTCGCCAGCTTTATTATAATGTACAACACCTTTCACATGAAAATATCTCAACGGAGATAGCTAAAGAAAGCTTCGGATTATGCATACGGTCAGCCAACACTTTATTAGCGATTTTGTTTAAGCATTTCCTTTGATTTATGTTTCATTAAATTGAATATTGTGCCTAATCCAACAAATAAGGAATAATAAACAAATTTTTTGAGCCATTTTTTTTTTTTGGTTATATCTTCTCTTTATCAGTATTTAACGATTTTCAGGAGCCATTAATACAGTACATGCATACGGCATAGGGCCATGACCACGATGGAAAGAAGAAGAGGAAAAAGGAGAACTGACAAAAAATTCAAATTTTGTTTTGATATAAAGGCCAAACCATACCAAGGCAATATACTATATACAGTGTATACACATATCTAATAATTGCACCTCATTTATCTTCGTTGAGCGTGAAAAAGAGAATGATAAGTGGAAAAATGTGCTCAATCACTGTTTAATGTTTAATATGTGTATTCACACTTTTCATACAACAATGTATTCCATGTGTCGGTTCTTATGGATTTCGAGGAAAACGAAACAGACATAAAAAGAGAAAAAAATGGATATGTTCATCATCTCAAACCATCCAATCGGTAACATCTCAAATTATTCCGAAAATAAATTGAATGTATATATATGCGCACACGATAAACGCAGATAAGCTGTGAATAATTGCAAAAAAAAAAACAAAAACAACACGGATGAGAATTCCAAAGAGAAATCAAGTGAGCAAATAACTATTTGTATTTGTGTATACGCTCAATTTCGCCAAAATTATCGATAAATTGTTATTCGAAATGGTTCAATCATGTGATCCTAAAATGGATAAGTTACGGAAATATATTTAACATGTTCAGTGTCCAGGTTCTTCTCGTTTTTTTTTTTTTTGCATTTCATATATTTTTCCTCTCCCTTTTAATTTCTCTAATTGAAGCTAATGTTAAACGATATTATTTTCGATGTGTTCATCTTTCTGGTCAATTCGATTCGCTAAATATTGAAAATTGATCAAAGCGACCAAGTAAACGCCTTTTTCGTTCTGATAATTTGTGATTACGATCTGATTGGCGCACCACAGTCATTTTACAAATATTAAAGAACCGTTTGACATCTCGAATATGTTAACAAGCCATTCAAACATTCAAACGAATGGATGTATTCGATTTTTGTTTGTTGTTATTGGCGAAGAACATGAGCTTGCAGTTTATTATTCAATTTAATTCACGAATTGAATCAGGCACATGCGAAATCCAAAGGTTATTGGCATTTTGCAATTTTCGAACAACATCGATTTTAGCTCGTGGAGTCGGTGGAGTCCAATGATCTTTGATTGGCCTGTTTTCGCCTTCTGTTTTTTTCTTCCTTTTCTTCTTCTTCTTCTTTCTTCTTCATATTTTCCGTGTTTCCTTTCTTTCTCTGTCTTCCTTCATGTTTTGGCTATTCCTGATTCCTGTGTATCTTTAATGTTGTTACATCAAATAACATTGTCCTGTGGTTTTTTTTGTATTTATTTTTAGTTAATGCGATTGCATTGTTTACTGCAAATTTAAGCAGTAAAGAAGGAATCCTAGCCGGTTTCCCGGAATGAGAAATCAATTAATTACATCGATTCCTTTCTTCTTCTGATTATCAATTTTGGTTTTGTCGTGATTTTTTTTTTCTCGTGAAAAAGGTCTATGCACCAAAGAGAGATTAATGCTCAAACACAGCAGCATGGGCACGAAATTTGAGTTCAGCAGATTAAAAAGATTTCACCAATTAAAATTAATGAGAATAATGATTCAAAAGGCGAATAAATCACATCATTTTTTTTTCTTCTCTTTTTTGTGTCTTTACACTTGTTTTAACACATCATCGATGCTACAAAGCCAACAGATCAATGTTAATCGATCTGATGTAATTATTTTCAAAACGAATAACAAACAAACGAAACATGGAATTTTATCGATATTTTTATTATTCAATATTTTGGTTTGACAAATTTATATCAATTTGTACGGCGATAAACAAACATGTCTTTTGCAATTTTCAGATCGCATCTTTTGGCAAAGATTCATTTTTTGCATCGATAAAACCATATTAAATGAAACCATTTGAAAAATGAATGAAATGACCAAATGACGTAAATGAATTTGACAAATCGAAAATGAATTTTTTTCGTGTCGCCAAAATGGATTCCATCGTGTTGCATTTGCAAATCAAACATCAATTTATTATATTCATTGCTGGTATTGACTTTTTGGTAAATGTTCTTGAAACCAGACCACAAAAAAAAACACACAAAATCCAATAACAATAGAGATAATATCGTTGATCATTATGCAGCAATCAAAAATATACAAAATCTCAATTTTCAATCTATAATCTGCATAAGAGTTTCTAATGTAGCGCCATGTGGACTTGACGCATTTTGAAAAATGATGTGTATTTTACGTTTCTATCAACTTTAATCAAATTTAAATGTGACTTTATTGCGTCGATTGTCTGCATTCTTTAAGATTCAATTTTATTTTCGAATTGGGAATTTCCGGATCGGAAAGATGACCACATAATATGATCTGGTGCGGTGATAGTTTTTTGGATTTTTTTTTATTCTAGTTCAATTTTGATTTTGATGATTTGGCTACGATCATTTCAGGGCCTGAACTCATGATTCATCACCATAAACAACAAACAATTCACAAACATGGAAATTTTGAATTTCTATTCAATGGAACAGATGAATGATGATGTTACTCCATTCAAATGATATTATTCACATTTTTATTTTGTGTTTGCGATCGTTAATTCTGATTCAGGCAAAGTCAAATTCATTCATTTGAGACCGAATGTACGAGGGGAAGGCTCCTTTTTCAAAGCAACAACAATAAAATTGATTATTTTGACGGTAATTGGTTATTGCCGAGCACCATGCGAAACTAATAAAATGCGCGAAATTTTTGTGCGTTTTTTAGTGTGGCTATAAATTATGATATTTTATGTGGTAGCTTAATTGAGTGCACCAACCAATGGCCAATGAAACGGAGTTTGACGAAAAAAAAAAAGAAAAAAAGGAAAGAAAACACGATGAGAGAAACAAACAAGTAAATGAACAATCGTTCGCTTATCTTTTCTCGCTGTTATTTTTCGTGTTCATCATCATTCTCCTTATGGAGATTAAAAGGAACGATGAAAAATGTCCAGACCATGTTATATTGGCATCTCAGATAAAATATCGCATCCAATATCCTTGCAACGTTTTTATCTTTTTATGGTTTTTTATTGATTCAATTTGAAATTGAACACGTTGTGAATGATTGGTATTCCGCGACGACAGCTACTGTTTGAAATGCACATGGTGACAATGACCTATAACCATTTTCGATTTTGAGATATATCAAATAAACTGATCGAAGCTGGATTCCAAACAAAAAATCACACATAATTTCTTGTTTTTTTTTTTTTTAAATATTCGATTTGAGTTGGATTTTGAAACGGCCGAATGACATTAGCTTTGTCCTGCAATTGTTCTATTGTTATTATGGTTGCAACCGACTCCATGACAACAGTCGTATTTTCAGTACAAAACTTTGCTTTTTTCAAATAATAAAATGATTGTCTTCAATTTCACATGTCATTTCATTGTTATTTCAAAAACACCTGATAATATTAATTGAATAGAATCCGTTAGTATGCTTATTATTATCATTATTATTATTGAAATTTTAGATTTTTTGCTACGGCTTATTTTTCCAGTTCAATCGAATACGTTCATCGAACCAAATAAATTCTGACAGTGACTCATTGTTGTTTGTTGTCATCAATTTGAATATGCAAAATGCGAATATTGCTAAATTGTTTATTTTTGAGCCAATGAAAACGTGTTTCTTATCTTGTAAATAAATTAACCAAATGTTATTGCAAATCGATTGTTGATTATTCGAAACAAATTTCTAGAAATTTAATCATTAATTAATCACACAGTTCATTATTATTATTATTTAATCATATATTATTTATATAGAAATGAGTTAATATAAAATGGAATCAATAGTGTTTGGATTTCGGATGTCCATTGAGTTCAAACCGAAATTTAAATTGATGATAGAATCCATATCGTACATCGTCCAATGAATGCCAGCAAACGAACGATAAATAAAGGTATCAGCCAAAACGAAAAATTTGCGACTCAATAAAATTCGCTAAATGAAAGGCCGCAGCTCTTTCAATTAAACACAACCATTGGCCATTATTTTGGCGACACATTTTTTGATTAGCCATTTGAATTTTTCCAAAGAGAAAAAAAAAATTATTGGCGACATTCATAAGATACGTCACAGCGCCATGTATATTTTATATGATGGCACGGAACCAACCAACCAACCAACGAAGTACCTAACTGCAAATATTCATCTGAATGGAATTTTTTACGTTGGCGACACGACCGTCAGACAGGTTCTTGACGAATGTAATTACGTTTGTTTTTGTCCGTGAAATATGCATGAATTTGCGCAAAACTGATTGAGTTGAACTTGCAACAAATTGAGTATCGAACATATCCGATTCAAAGTACCGGTGAATGAAATCACATTGGCACCAGCTTAAAATCACCAGCCGATCACAATCATCGTCGCACCAAAAATTGTTTGAATAATAAATTCCATTTTTCGGCGCCAATTGTTGCTCAAGCGTTAAGATTATATGAATCGTTTACGTCACACATACAATGAACATATGCATTTTTGTACGGTTCGAATATTCTGTGTTTAAATTCAATTTCCAAAATAATTTATTATGGATCTTTGGTAACAAATTTTTGAAAACGATAATCTTTGGTGTGTCTTTCGATTTTTCCTGTTTCTTTTTTTCTTTTTTTTTTATCGGAATTTCAATGAGATATATAGTGTGTCTCAGTGTCTCATCGTTCAAATGCGATTTTTCACACTGATTAAAATCGACGATCAAATATTGGATAGATTCTTTGGTTGGCATTTACTTTTTCTTTTCTCCTCTTACTTTTCTTCTGTGTTCTCCTATGGTATACAAATTTATGGATCCTGCATTCTGGTGGTGTGTGTTTCATTTTTTCAAACAAAATTTAACTGCGTTTTGCACCTATAACCAACTACTGTAGCATTTGATATCGTTCATTTCTTCGTTTTTAAATTGTATATCGATGTGCAAACAATATGAGAATATTTTTTATTTCTTTCGTTATTTGTCGTCATTCATTCCGATGACTGGAGATATCTTTATATATATATATATATATTCAATCTGTGCCACGTGCATTGTGCATTTGATTGGAATTTAGCCAAATTAATTCGATACGAATTAATCGTTTAAGTCGCGCATCGAATAACATTTTTATATGTCTACCGTTTGGGAAATTCATTGCATCTAATGTGAGCAATTTTTTTCAAGTGATATAATACTCGGGTCCATGGTCATCATACACACACACACACACACACACACAAACCAAAATAACGATATTAATGATCAAATCTATGAACGAAAAAAAGTGTGTACAAACTGGTCTAAATGTCAGTTTTGTTTGGTTTATATTCGGTGGGATAAGCCGATTCAAATTGATTTTAAAAAAAATCCATCATTCTTGAAACTATTTGACCTATGGCCACAGAATTCGTTTAATCCCCAAATATGACACACAATAAATAACAATCTTTCAATTCTTTCAATTTTGGCACAAATCACACACACCCACATGCACACCAAAATACACTAAGTGCACCATATACTGGCATTAATGTCCCTAAATCTTTGAGATTCTAATCATGATTTGATCAGTTAACACCGAAATTTTCATGATCAAATAGGAAACTTCCTTGTTTTATGGACTTTAGTGATTGTTACCCGAATGGAAAAACTTCAAAAATAACGTTCAGAGATGATTTGAGTTTGACGATGCACAATAAACTAAAATGTCAATTGAATGTGAACACTGACAATACTAAATGCATGTGCACGGCACACAATGTATTGTTGAAAGTATTAATGAAGTATTTATCTATTTATTTTCCATTGAACAGATCAATGCACATATTTCCTTGTTGTGTCACACTGTCGAAGAAATTTACATTAAACATTTTAATATTTCAATTATCATGATCGGTATGATCAATGATAACTGCCGCGCGAAGATAGGATGCATCACATGCATTTTTTTTTTTTTTTGCAATTGACTTTGGCCAATTTACGGACCAGAAAGATGTTTTTTCGCACAATGAATAAGTAAGGCGCACATTTGGTGTGGGTTGAGTAAGAGAGACAAAGAATGAATTATTTATTGAGGAATTCAGTGTTTTGATGAGTTTATCAATGTCAATTCGATTATTATTCGTCTAGCAAACATAAAATATGAATTTTTATTCACTAATTGGAATTGCATGTTCCGTTCATCGTTCGAATATGATTCAGAAACAAATATCATCCACGGAATTATGGCTCCAATAATATGTAATTTCTAGCATTGGCTTTTGGCTATATTTATATTATTATTTTTTTTCTGTTTTGTAAAATTTATGAAGATCGTTCTTCAAGGCGACAATAATGTGACGAATTCTTAATATGATACTTAAAATGTGATAATAATCAAATCAATCGGATAAATTGAGATTAAGCCTTTAAGTTTGTCGTTTGTCGTTTGCCGTTTGCAGTGTCATATTTGTAGGAGCTTTTTGCATTAAACATGATATTTCCATTATTTTAACGATTGGAGCGGTTTATGAATTTTGTTTCAAAAATATATAGCAAAAAATTAATTCGGTGCATATTATTTATTTATTAATTTATTTTTATTTCTGTATCTTCTAATTCTTCTCTCTTTTGATGAGAATAAAAAGGTCAACTGTTGTTTATCAATATCATTCTCATAAGATTCCGGTCACAAAAAATTACCATTTGATAATTCAAAATTAGAATTTCTTTTTGTTGTGTTGATAAAACAATAAAAATAATAATAATAATGACGCCTCATACCATAAACGTGCGCTTACGTCGAATGCATTTCATGCAAAACAGACTAAAAAAAAATAATTGTAATCATCGGGCATTAGGTTCGCTGTCGGAGTTCTCGAAATCTTTTGTGATGATGAACTTCATATGGCGATATATTAATCGTAAACAAATCATTTCCATCGATAATGCGGACGAATACTAATCCAATTGGCGTCATTTTTGTATCGGTAATCATCGATTTTCTTATTTGTTTTGATTTTTTTTTTCCAATTCAAATTGTTCAGTATTGGAAATTTCCATCGGGTGAAACTTTCAAGATTTTAATATTTTAATGCCAATCACAATGAGAATACGCAAAATTCCGCACGCTCGCTCGTTTCCTGGGAGTTTATTGACTTATCGCATCGAAGAAATATATTTTTGTGAGATAAAAATACAATGATTGTGCAGTGAAGAGTGTGGTGTGAAGGAAAAGTAGAAAGATGCACAAAACAACGAAATCTCATAAAATAAAAAATTATTACGAACTGAAGCCAAAACGAACGGATTTTTCTTCTTCTTCTTAATTTTTTTCTGGTTAGAACCGAATACAAATTAGCGAATAATAAATGCGAAAAGATAAATAATACATTGATAAACATACAAAAAAAAAAAAGAGTTTTTTCTTCTCTGATCAATCGATTGATCCTTTTTCGTATTGTTGTTGTTGTTGCTGCTGCTGCCGATTTGAAATCGGCGATAAAATCAGTATCAACGTCCGCGAAGGTTGCCAATGATGGTTTGATGATTATTATTATTATTGTTTGCATCTGGATTAACGAGTGTCAAGTAATATTTTTTTTTCTTCTTTGGAATCTGAACAAATTCATAAAACGAATTCGTTAATAGGTTTAGAATTGTGGACTTTATGATTGCAAATAAAATGTGTGACTTATAATGGCCTTTTTAAACCGTGAAAAGAACGATCGGATTAACATCGAAACAATATATTATGTTCCATGATCGCTCTGTTAGAGTACGTTACCGAGGTATTCGGCGCTTCCAACAACCATATAAAAGTTTTGAACCAGCAAACATAATTTCATTGAATTTATGTCAACGCTTTGCAATTCGTTCTTTTTCAATTATAAGAATACGTCTGATCAAACAGCCAAAAAATTTTCCATTCATCGGAAATATTTGTGATAAACGAAGCAATAAAACCGAAATGATTTTGATAGTTTTTTTGCACATGCTGAAAATATCAATCGATTTGAAAAAAAATTAACAGGCCCATAATATCCTTATCGGACTTTGATGTGTATGCAAACAATTGTGATGACGAACCGATTATATTTTGTTCCTGGTGGTTAATAAATTTTATCTCATATTTCGACAGCTCCCGATATAATGTCCGTTTTCAGTTTTTCAAAATGACAAATGACATGCCAAACGGAGCGAGTTCAAAGATTTGTAGAAAAGTGTATTGTACCGAATCTTGATAAAAATTCACCGTATAGCATTCCTTTCACATGGTTCAGCGCTATATTTTATCAAAACATGCCAATATGACACCAGACACCAGCTAAACAGGAGAAAATTTGTAATTAAATTGAACGAATCGACGTTAATATGCGTGCGAAAGCAAAATGAGCAAAAATGAATGATAAAAACGAAGCAAAACACACACAAAATCAAGAATAAAAAATAAACTTTTAATTTGTGACATTTTAATTGTCGTGTTCAAATGAAATGTCTCGAGTTTGGCGCCGCTGATCAAATTCCATCCAAATGCAGAATAAATGAGATAGAACGCGCTATAACGATCAGAAAAGAGAAAAAAGAAAAACCATACAAGTTTGTATTTGAGAATTTGTATAATCGAAAATTATTTTTAAATATTTGCTGTTGTTGTTATTGTTTATTTTTGGTTTTGAGAGTTGTGCTTTTTTTTTTTTTTCTTTGTTTGTAGTTCATTGTCACCGAAACAGTTGGCAAGGAAATGTTCCAGTATTCGGTGTTGCATCCTTCACGAGGCCGAATGAACTGTAAAATATTTCATTAACATAAAAAAAGAACATTGAAGTATCTTTCTTGGGCGCGACATTGTCATTTTGATCGAATGAAAAATTACCCATAACATTTCTATTAAAAAAAAAAAAATAAAAAATTTGTTTTCTCTTGCTGGGCTTCGCATTATTAATTCAATTCCAAAGAAATGGCAAAAAAAATTGGAATGACACCAGCTATTCTGGAATTTGAATTGGATTTTAATATACGAATTCATTTTCGAAAAAATATCGTAATATAATGTTTTGCTGGGGCCAAACCTAAAGTTAACTTTTATTAACGAATAAAATAATAATAATTATAATAATAATATTGATGGAAAAAAAAGGCAAAGCCATGAGTGGGCTTTATATTATGTGCTATGTCTTGGCCAAACAAAGTATATGACAAATTCCTCAGAACGATCTATGGACATTGATCCTTTTTTTTAAGGTTAAAGAACTTCGATGTGTTTTTTGTTTTGTTAAATTGCATCCGATTGAGATAAAAAAAGAGGAACTTTTTCATTTTTGTGTCGTTGATTCGTTAATCAATTTTATATTACATATTTGATTAGCAATGGTGTGAAATGAGCTAGCGTCGATTTTTTTTATTTTCTTCGGACAACTAAAGATAGGTAAAAGGAATAATTAATCGCATTTATGTTGTGTTGAGTGTCGATCGACGACTACCAAATATATGCGAATGATATAAATTTTATAAAAATTAGCACCGATATTAATATAGTTTATTTGTCACAACAAATACCAAAACTCTATGCAGATGATGAATGCATTTTTGGTCATTTATAAATTGACTAATAAGTTAGTAGAAGCATCTTTTCATCAATCATGTCTAATTATAGTTCATCGAGTGAGAAGGAAAATATTTCCTTATATCAAAAATCGAAATAAAAATTTCATTTTCGACGCAATAGAACATATTCTCGAGCTGGTTCGTTCATCGATGAGCTAATTTGATTTGAAATTTCGGTAATTTTTTTTCTCTTTTGTTCGAACTAACCTATCACAATAACATGCCAAAAATAAAATACCTCTGTTTGGTGTTTGTAATAATTTCGAATAAGTTATCGCCAATTGATGAACTTTTTCGACTTCGCCCACAGAAAGAGTGATTTTTTTTTTATATCGATATTCATATATGAATTGTTTATTGTGAAATTCTCGCTTTACGGGCCACTTGAATATATTTAGTGCTAACCGAAAATGGCCCATAAATTAATTTACGAAGGGTGCTCGTAGTCTGCAGATTTTGTTGTTCAATGGATTCGCAGTTTTAAAACAATTAAACCATTTTTTTTATGATGAAATTGTATTACAGATTAAAGATAAACCCATTAGAGTCTTTTTCTTTTTCCCTCTCTCTCTCAATATCATAGAACCGCATAGTGACCCACATGCCAATGATAAAATTTTCATGTGATTTTTTTTTCTTCTTTAATTCTTTCATACGAAACGATACGTCCTTGTCAATGTTATACAGCGAACTTTGTTTATTGCTTTTTCGTTCTTTTTTTTCGCGATTGTTTGGATTTCATTACCATTGATTAATAAAGTTTTAAAATGAAAAAATGCAAATCAACTTAACTGCTTGCAAATATTTTGTGTTGAGTCTATCAAGAGGCGCTTAAATTCAACAAAATAAAAATACTTTCTTTTCATTTGCATATTGAGAACAACAAATTGATTAATAATAAGAAGAAAAAAAACAAACAAACAAAATGCAAATTATTTTTAATTTTGTGATCGACGCGAACGTTGATTATTGTCTGGTGGTTTTATAGCTAAAATATTTAAAACTTCTAGATTTTCTGGTGGGATTGGTGGCGGCGTTGGTAAGTCATCACCACCTATTAAAAACAGTCATTATTTTCATTTGAAATTTCACCTGCATTCAAAATGGTCAAAGCAAATCTTTATTCAATTTTAAGCTCACCTTTGGCAAGAAACCATTTTTATCGGTTACACAATCGACTCTATAAAATTATCCATCATCGCCAGTATATTGAAAATATCCAGTTGAACGGCCAGATTTCAATTTTTCAATGCGACCCGATTTTTCTGCTAAAATGCCATTGTCAGTTTCATATTTTTTTGAGGAAGAGAAAAACACATAAAATTATAAATAAAATTCATCGTACTTCAGGCGTTTTTAAACACTTTGACGCTTACAAATGTCGATAGCTCGATTTAAGACGCCGCCTGACTTGGATTCGGAGGAGCTTTCGTTGCAAATGATACTGACAAAGGAGCTCATTGTGACGGTATAATAGTAGTTGGATCCCTTGCAGTTATGGTTAAGAACGTCAGTAGAACGGCTGGTTTTATCGGAATTTTCCTGCTGCCAACTGACACCACATTTCTATCGAAATTTGATTTGCCCAATGAATCGAATACGTCCGCTATTAGAACATATTTAAAATTTTGATGAATGTGTCGGCTATCATTTCCATTGTTTTGTCCGTCGGTCGATGATCGATATCTTCGATAGATTAAAAATTATTTTCTGCTTGAACCTATTCCATTTTTGATTCATGAGACACTAACTTTCCATCAGCGGTTGGCCTATAGCGGCCATCATCTTGAGCTATCGTATATCCTAATAAACCGATGATAAGCACTTTTATCCACCAGAAATCTCTTCACTTCAATGCAATTGATTGGTTGATAGCGAAAAATAAAGAAAAAATTCAATGTTTTTTAAACAACAAAAACAAATTTGGCAAGTCAAATGGAGACAATTTCGGAGAAACCTCAAAAATTCATATCCATTAGGCTTTGTTCCGTAGACGGTGATGGATCTGAAACTGACATTCAAATAAAGTGCTCATCAATCCAAATCGTTTTCCAATCACGGAAGAAAGAAATGTATATCAGAAAAACAGAGATTTTTCAACAATTTTTTCACTTCGAGGAAGAAATCGAACGTTTTTGCTTGTGGTGATTCTCGACAGAGAGAGAGAGAGAGAGGGGGAGAGGTACAGAAGAAAATCAAAAGCTTTCAACATACGTTTTCAACATACGCGGAAAGTATCAAGTTGAACATAAAAATGTATAGAAGTGACTATAAGCTTTTTCGAACACACTCATTCAAGCACTGTACTCCCATATGCATATATACTGCAGTGTACTGTGCCATGGAATGTTGTGTACTGTTTACAGTTGACATTGGTCAAATATTTAATGTAATGCAAGATTCTTTTCATGGTGTTTTTTTTTCTTTTTTCATTCAAATCCAAGAATATCGAAAATAAATTTTTGAAAAAACACAACGAAAGCGAACTAGATCCGAGTGCATGACTTGAATTTAATGTTCGTGTGAAGAGCACATCGATTGCCAAATCCATCGTTAAAACAATTTCAATTTGGAATATAAATATAAAATGTTGAATGCGCTCGCTAAAGTCTGCATTAGATTTAAATCGTATACAACAAATCAGATATTACGATGCTATTATATTTATTTTGGATTTGAAAGCCCTTAAACGAATTTCGAATACCATAATAGAAATGAAGATGAGATTTTGTTATTTTCGCTCATTTATTAGTCACACTTGATGGGATGGAATGTGTCAAGAAAAAAACAGAAGATTGATCATAATTCACACAAGATAATCACACTCAACTTCCATACAATGAATGGCTATGCATTTAGCACATAATCTAGGCATGCTTAGTAACCATCCATCTTATACTCTCAAGCTTAATAGACATGTTGTATATGCGTTGTAGCAAATGTGAATTCGAACATTCACAACATAAATTACGATCCGTAAAAAACATTTTTTTTTTAACTGACGCGAACATACACAATGCGTCAAAATATTTAATTATCGTAATTTTTATGGGCGACAAGTCTATGGAGACATCATGACATAGGCAATGTTTCCATTAGCAACGGAGAAATACCGGCAAATGTAACAGACATTTCAAAATAAGGCAACGATTCTTCTGCGACAAAAATTAAAATACATCTTTGTTGGGTACGCGGGTAAGCGCAACGAACTCAATCACAACAAATAGAAAATTTCAATTACAAATCCATGAAAGAAGATCCAAGGATGAAAGGAGAAAAAACTGATGAACAAAAAAAAACGAAAGAGCGACACATACATAAATGGGCATTGCAATAATTAAAATGAAATAAATCATTTTAACATTGCAATGACAACCGAACAACGAACCAAAAGAAGAAGATTTAAAAAAAAACACACACATAATAAATTGATGATCAAAAACACTAAAGATTGGTTCGAACATAAATATTAGCGCATTGAAAATGAAAAATTGAACAGCATTCTGTGAACCAAATATGTATGAATATGAATAAATCTTATGATGAAATATCAACCGAGAAACCGAAAAATAAAGAGAGAGTGAGAGAGAGAGAGAGACTAATACAGTGTTGTCATCAACCCGAGACACATTATTGAGGTTAAACACATCGAAGAGTGAAATTGAATTGCATTTTTTGACTTAACGCTGAAATTGGTTATGGGAAATGAATTCTCTAACGTTAAAGCTAATAAATAAAACACGATTCAATAACAATAATATCATTCAAAATTGCTAATTTGATTTTATTAAATGCATATTTGCATATTTTTATGTTGATTTGTTATCTAGAGTATTGCATTGTTCAACTGCGTCATTTCGTGGATTCTATTTCCAAAAAAGAACGAACGAATAAAAAAAAGAAAGATATTTTGATCATAATTTCAAAACGAAAAACAAATATTATAGAAACAAGAAAAATTATTCAATATACGAATAAGAAAGAGCCGTCGTGTACCGTTCATTGGTTTCATATTCATTTACAGTACTGCGAATCGAACTACAAACACAATTTTAAATTAGATGTGTTAGGAAAAATGCGACTCATATTCAAGTGAATGATTTAACCAAATTTATTGTAAGCACCCTGTTGTTGCTGCTGTTGCTGTTGCTGTTGATGCTGCTGTTGATGCTGCAGTTGTAGTTTTCATTTTTTTTTTCGAGGAGGAAAAGAAAAAGAAAAATCAATCAAAAGAAAACAAATAATATAAAACAATTATTTTCTTAATAATAGGAATAAAATGGATCATTTCAAGAATGAATTGGAAAAATTGTATGAATATTACCTGTTGTTGTTGCTGTTGTTGTTGTTGTTGTTGTTGCTGTTGCTGATTGAATTGATTTTGATTATATCCGATTTGTTGAGGCTGTACACTACGAATATAATTAAGGGCCTTAGCAATAGCTTCTGGAATAGGTGGTGGAGTGGGTAAATGTGCTCCATCGGCTCTAAAACCTAAAATTTTGAGAAAAAAAAAACAAAATAATATATTTCGGTCATGAATTTCAGATTCCATCCGTTGTCATATACCATTTTCATCAGCAATATATGTAACGGTTATTGGTGTGCCCTCTGGTGATGTATAGCTATATGAGCCTTGTACAACTTGAGCTTCGATCTCTTTTTGTCCCAAGTTTTTAATAAAGCCGCGTGCTTGTTGTGATGTACCATCGCCAGATAAATAGCTATATGTATAACTTCCATCATAGTTAACATCATTTTGGTATGATGTAATCGGTACAAAGTTTCGAATTGGCTGTTGAAATAACTACAAAATGTAGGCAACATGTTCTGTTGTGATTTTATGAAGTATTATGTGTGTGATTTCACATGTAAATAGTTCATAATTTACGGTACTAAAGCGCCTAAATCATACCCCCAATCACCATTGTCATCCCGATAAAATCGTAGCAAATTTAATGACATACCTGTTGCTGTTGTTGCTGCTGTTGCTGCTGTTGCTGCTGTTGCTGTTGTTGAAGCTGTCCATTAAAATTTTGTTGCGGTGAATTTTGCAATGATTGTGGTCGATTGAATGCATTTTGGTTAAAATAAAAGCCACTATTCTGTTGGGGTAATGCATTCGCACTGATTAAAATGCACACGCACGTCGTTAGAATCAACTGAAATCGTAAAAAGGAGAAGAAGAAAAAAATGACTTGAAAACATTAAATGGTCATGTTCACTGATGCACCGTTCGATTTGGGTCCACATTACCATAATCATCAT
>GL501541.1:1490767-1514047 GCA_000149185.1 Mayetiola destructor
AAGATAGAGAGAGAGAGAGAGAGGGAGAGAGAGAAACCGCTAATTATGTTAAGTTCAAACATAATAACGACCATTTGTTTCTCTGAATCAGTATTTCTTTCGATTTAAGGCGTGAAATCTGACTAACGGATCGATTGCATTTGGCCATCCATTTATTTTTCACACGTTTCACTTTGTGCATAGTGAATATTCCGTTCTATCAAGCGCATCAATTCCATAACATTTCAAAAAAAAAAAAACAAATCAATGAACGTAAATGGCTTCAGGCCACACATTTGAATGATTTGAGTCATAAACGGTTTAATATGTCACGAACGCTTAATTCATAACCGAATGATTTTGTTTCATCTCCACCAATTTCATCCATCCATCTTGTGATGTGATTGAGTGCAGTTCAATAGAATATAAGACATTTCATCATTCGAAACTTAAAACACATATTTAATATTGTTGCACCAAAAAACCGGCCATAAAGCTACCACACACACACACACACACACAATCATTTGTCGATAATAAAAAATATTATTATTATTTTTCGTCATTTCATTATTTCAATGGTGCTCTATTGGAAATTCATCGATGAGTCTGGCCCTAAACCATTTGCCATACCCAACCGAAAGATCAATGCAAAGTGTAGAGATCTCACAAGCTTCATGAATCGATTGTAACGGGCAGAATCGTTTATTAAATGCACGATGGTCATATACGATGGTGATACTTGTATTATGATTACAGGTTTCATATCCGATATATTTCTGATATCTGAATTAAGTGTTGGGCGGTGCAGGAGCAATTCAATGTTTTTTCATCGATTTCGGTGCACCACAGATGTAGCAATACCAACGACTCATTCCAGTCCATAAAAGTAATTGTGAGAATCATTATTGCGATGACACTTGCAGTGTATGCCCAATCGATACATTACAACCTGATTTTTATTTCTTTTCATGATATTCCGACAAAACGCATCATTCACAATTGATGCTCAAAAGTTTAAGGCCAAATGAATAAAATAAATTGCGATAAATTGATAATTACAAAAGATGGTATTGAGTTTTTATTCGAGGCTTATGTTTCAGAACATCATCAAATCGTCTGGAAAAAGAAAGTATTCATTAACAAAATCTGTTGAATCGATTGCATAATAACGTGTTTTTTTTCGATTTTTTTTTTTTTTAATCAAAATTCGTTGAATGTAAAATGAACTTAACCTTAATTAAGCTGCCGTTAAACGCACTTTTTTCGTCTGATAACGTTGGCCCGAGTTAACAGCGCTCCTATAATATTATACTGAATAGTTTGCGTTAATTGAAAACCTGTTATGGCCATACAAAAACCAATGACTGCTATGAGTGTTAATGCAACATAAATCATCAATATCAATTGCCACCTGCTCTGGAGGCTGGAGGTGAGACTGAAGGTGTTGAATGGGATTGTTTATGTTGATGAAAGGTTTTGTTTGTTTTAACAGACAGTTCACACGCATATTCAAGCAAATCGAAGCAAATTTAAATAGAAAATTCTATTCACGAAATTGGTGTCGAAGACGATGGTTTTGCCATCATCATCGAAAAACCTACTAATCCACAATAAATACCTTTTTTATTAATATTTGGCTTCTGACCGATTCATGGAGAATTTATCTGTCAACGAAACTAATTAAAAAGTCAACACAAAATGAATTCGGCTACGAAATAAAATAAAAACACAAACTGACAACAAAACTATCAAGCTTTTGCAATTTCGGTTGCAGGTTTCATAATCGATGACAATAGACAATTATTAAGTATACGGTTTTAATGCACGTAAAAGATCATATAATTTTTGGATGTATAAATGCGAAACTAAAGTACGTTAGCAAGACGTACGGAGGATCCAAATCAAATTGAAGAGATCCGAGATGCAAGAAATTTGGTAAAAATAAATAAATAAATTCAAGCGTCGTAGGAATATAATTCAGTCGGGCAATTGAACCGCATCAAGTAAATGGTTTCGGAATTAAATCGCTTAAAGTATTATGAATTTGACTATGAGTATCTTGTTTGACCTTTGTTTGTTCATCTTTCTCTCGTTCGTTTTGTTGGCCAGTTTTTTTTTTCGACTTTCAACTGTTCATCCGCTGGAAAATAATTGCGAATTGGTCGAGCTGCTCTATTCGGTAAGAGAGCGGTAATCGTCTGGCTGGTAATCAGAATTATGAAGGCAGCATCTACTGCTGCTACATGTAAAATGATCCAAATTGTTGTTTTCGTTGTGGTTGTTGTTATGTGTTTTTCAGCATTTAACCATCCGATTATGTGATAAACGATAGACAATGCATTTCTATTTGAAGTTCTTCTTTTCTTTTTTGTAGAGCTTCAATTTTTAATCCAAAACTTTGGATTCATTTATCAAATTGAGAATCCATTTTCACCAATATGAATCATAAAATCCAATTATTTGATCACGACAAATCGATACAATTTGTTTGAAGATTCACATTCAGTTTGCCACACAATTTACATCGCGCCAACAGTTTTTCACACTAAAAACTGTATAAAACTCAACAAATATTACATAATTCAAACAAATTCATGCCTGAATGTGAATAAGAAAAGTCCAAAAACTAATACAAATCAAGCATTGGATGAGCTATGATACCAAAACCCGAACCGATCATATTTATGAAACGAGTTTATTTATTAATCACAATTTCTACATCTTATTTGAAGCGAGATTCAACAGAGTTGCTATTATTTATTAATTGAATGGTCTTTTTTTTTTGCAGATATTTTTTTGTTTGTATCTATGTGTATGTGTGTATGTTTCTCCCTCAATGGCTCAATCAATCAGTTTATATTTCAATCTGTCATTATCGATATTGTCATCAGTTTCACGATATGTTGAATGTTCATTCAAATGCGTGGCACTAATTTTCGAAATTAAAATAATAAATAGTGTCCGTTTCGATTCGGCACCAAACGTCCAACCGTAATGCAGTGTAGGCAGACCATTTTGGCTGAAACGGCGACGTTTCAAATGAATATTCCTTTTATTTTAACATTTCATATTTAGTTGATTATATTTATTTATTTATTTATTATCATCTATCACGTTGCCTCTTTTTTTTCTCGAATTTTTTTTTTTAAATTAATTTTCGATTATTATGAATTATGGATTCATGTCTGATGCATTTTATTCTTATACCCCTCTTTGAATATTTATCAATATTATTATTATTCGGATTTAGATATGAGTTTATTTTTCGTAATCATTTTACATTCCACCAATTACCATCAGTGCAGAATGATTTGTCAGAAAGTGTTCTCTCTCCCTCCCTCTCTCTCTCGTTTCTATTGCATTTAAATGTGTCAAATATTAAATGAATTCTCTCGTATCGATTTAATAATCTTGGAAATAAATGTAGAATCGTTCGACATTAGACTTTGGCGATCATAAATTATTATATATTATAAGTCAATTCAATTGAATTAGATCTTCAGGCTTCTCAACATCGAATGTAACCACAAGTAAAAAAAAAGAAAAATGCTAGCTGCATGTGTACCGTGCATCCAAATATGTAGCATAAACCACAATTTTCAGCCTGCATCAACAAATAAAACGAACATTTTCAACCTTTCAAATTAGCTACAATTGCGTTGCGGTTTTTGTATTTTATCATATTGGCACACTGTTCACGGTAGTTTAAGCTTTTGGATTATTTCAATTTTGATGTAATTTCTAATAAATTAATTATGGACTGGTATCGTTTGCATTAACGTTTTATCAATTTCTTGTGGCACATTCTTTCATTTATTCCAAATGATAATAATCAAACTGGAATATTTGACGGCAAACAGCAAATCGATCCGAATCATTGGTTGTGGTGTTTATTTTGAATTGAATTGCTCATTTATTTTACTTATTTTTTTTTTTTTTTAATTTTTTTTTCAATTCTGAATTACTGATAAAAATCGCTATATAGCATTTAATATTAGCGTTCAAATGTTTTCAGCTTTCATTCACCTAACAAAATAGCAAATTACTGAAATAATTCACAAATCAAATTTACCAATTGTGCACGCCTATTAATGTTTTTTATCAAAGCGCAAACATAATGATTACATAATGTTAATTTTGAACCAAAAATTGGCTTCAAAAGGAATGCACAAATGAATAACTGAATGACCATATTGTATCTGCCGTCATTTTGAATCTGTTGCGGTGGCGTTTTGTTAATTTAATAAAATTATGGATTGGATCATCAGATTGAATTTGGTTTTTGATGTTGGTGTCAAAATATTTAATGATTTAAAATGATTTTACACAAATTGCACCCCAATTATCCTCTTGCGGATGAAGCTCATGATACGACATTCGATGCCATACATTTTGGATATTCTATTGTCTTGCATCACTAATTGATTGATGAATCCCCTTCGTCAAGGACACTTACATTGATTTGTTTGGTCAAATACTTCAAAAAATCATTAGCCATTTGCCTTATTCAGCATTTTGACGCGAAATTTTTTTGATAGAACGATAAATATCGATTATTATTATTCTCGCTTGCCCATCAATATTGATGAAACTATTTGCTTTGATAAATCATTTCTTCAAAGCATTTCTACGGAAATTAAAAAGAACAGACGGAAACCAACTGTTCAAGGTCACCCAAGCTATGAGGTTCATTAAGAAGTTTTTCTTTGCTTTGTTCATGTTCTGAATGAGGCTGGGAAAAAGAACAATTCAATACATGTCGCTATCTGGAAATCAATGTTAACAACAATTGAATGGATTCAAAGAGAGAGGTACTCATCTTAAATTATAATAATTATTTGATGAGCGCGAGAAAAGTGTTGAGCCCATTTCAATCAACCAACGGCTACATGATCATTTGAAATAGTTAAAAATTAGGTCCACCATGGAATTGGGCAAAGTAAATCCTATATCGGAATAAGAGCATCCAAAAAGTGAATGTCACTTGAAAAAAAAACATTTAATTGGATTTTCATTTATTTATAGATGTTGTCAAACTAAAAGCCACACCATTTATCTGATTAACAAGTAATAATCATCATCTACAAATGCATCAAGATCGAATCAACAATTATTGAATTATTTTATTTAAATGCAAATTAAAATCAATGCTACGATTAAAATACAACACTGTGAGACCGGAGACCGGAGACTGGAGACCGGAGATACAATCTCTCGCCCCCACCTGTTGTCATGTAAAATATTTTAAAATTCAAATAATAATGAGTAATTATTTTTTCATGTCCAGTGTGTGGCATCCAATTGAAAAATTCCGAATGAACTTATGTTCAATGAAAATGCTTCATGTCTGTACAATTAATTGTACAATGTATACACATTTTGTACATACAAACACAAATAAAAAATTGGTTGGTTATTTTATGGATTGTGTGTATATCATTGTTTTAGCAATTTTAAATTATGGCGAATTTATATTCGAATACAGTTACAGATCATCATGTTCTTCCTCCTCCTTGCATAGCTCATCTTTTTCTTATTTTATTTTATAGCTGTGAATGCGATCGATGTGTATGAAAATGGTTTATTGTTGTTGTTGTTATTATTTGCTATGAGTCAAGTTGTTGCCGTCAATCGGTAACGAACAGAAAAATTGTGTATTAAGTGTTGAGGGTATATATAAGATGGTTCGCAAGAACACCAAACCAACAATCGTCAAATTGTCTGTTGTGTGTTCACAGCTCATAGTCGAAGAAAACAAAAATCGTTCAGCATTTTTCCGTGTTTTATAATTAAATATTTTTTTTCTTCTTCTTTATTTCAATTCAATTGCATAGTTTGTGCTTAAAACGTAAGAATTTCCAGTGGCAAAATCAATTAGAACAATTTTGAAGTGACCATTAATCTAATTCTTGTTTCTTTTGACTTTCTTTTTGTATGCAAATTAGATAAACAAAACCGAATCGAAAACCAATTTCAAAGTTTTAAACCAGAGAAAAAAAATTCAATTCATAAAAATGAAATTCGTTGTAAGTATTCAAGAAGTATTCATGTGATTGATAAATGATTTCCGAAATCAGTTTAGGTTTTGTGCTCGACTATTCATTGGTGTGATAAACAATGATTGACTCAAAAGCAACTTGAAAAAAAAAACAAACAATAATAGAATACGAACACGAAAAAAATATTTGCATTTGTTTTAAGATTTGCATTTTTTGTTCGTTTGGCGTATACATTGAAAAGTCAAGATGAGTACATCCTAGGCCCTGATTCAGTTCATTTTCTTTCTCGATTTTCGGCTTCTCTCTTGTTATTTTATCTTGATTTTTTTTTTATAGAAAATAAGTAAATTTATTTATCTTCGGTTTTTTACTATGGAATTTTTCCTATATGTAATGTCTATGTCCAGACGTTAAAACAAAGCTTTAACTATTGACAGGGTTGTAGTTGATACCAACAACCATTCTCTGTTAGCGTCAAAAATAGGGATAAGTGCTGCGTCCACAGAGATACGGTTTCCGTTGTAATTGTTTCTTACAGGCTACAGTGGCAACGTAGATAATGACCGGCAGAGGCAGCAAATTGTAATAATAAAGTGTGCCTCATGAATATAATTCAGTTATGAGAATAAGGATCATCTTAGTTTGAAATTCAGATGAAATTCAAAAGAGGTGCAAATTTCAGTTGACAAAGATTCAGACGCACATTGTCAAAATGTCGAATAAATCAATTCCAAATGTCGAATAAATTCCTCCAAATATCGAATTGTAAATTGACTATTTTTGAAATTCCAAGAGAGACCAAACAAGTATTTTAACTACGGGTGGAAGTCACTCGCCTCCTTATAATTGTATGCTGGAACAATATTTATGCCAATCGAAAATGTTCAATTTGTACTATCGATTGTAACAGTGCTTACGTCATAATATATTAAACGGTTTCGGAA
Source organism: Mayetiola destructor (assembly GCA_000149185.1). Classification (NCBI taxonomy): domain Eukaryota; kingdom Metazoa; phylum Arthropoda; class Insecta; order Diptera; family Cecidomyiidae; genus Mayetiola; species Mayetiola destructor. The sequence goes on from GL501541.1 coordinate 1,497,693, forward strand.
TTCAATATCAATAAGTTCAATTATTGTTTAAATGTGAATTGGTTGATGTGGTTTTGATATCGTTTCAGAAATTGGATACAATTTTTAAAATATTTTGTCAACAAAATAAAAGAACGCATTCATTATAATCCATCATCAGACTAACCTAATGATCGGGAATAGGTGTATGTGAAATATTTCACCAATCAATTTAATCAATTCAAAGTCGAAGACGATTTTGCATTCAATTCTTAGAGTTTTGTGTTCAATGTTGTGTAAAAAAGCCAATTGTTATTTAGTCGAATTGCGTCTGATGACCTATTGCAAAATAATAAATCACCAATTATATCTCATTTCGCTCTCTATATAATTATATTGAACGCGAAAAACAAGAAGAAGACGCAGACAAAGAAAAAAATAATTTCCAAACGATGCACATCTCAAAGTATTACCATAAATATTTGAAATATTTTTTTTTTATTTTTTTTTTTCATTTTGATATCCGCTCTTTGTGCATATTCGTTTATATTCATTTATTCATTTTCTCTTTTCGCCTTTATTTTCTTCAAATTCTCACCTGATGAACCGAAATCAATGGGCGCTATACATTCAGTTTGGCATACGAGCTCTATAATTTTATTTTCATTATGCAATCTTCACTTGGATTGTAATAATTATATTTATGAATCGATGCATCAATTTGTTTTTTTCTTTTGCTATTGCATTTTGTGCATCTTGACCCACATCCTTGTTCTCCATCTCTTTCTGATTCATGTTTTTTTTTTTTAATTGTATTTGTTTATCTAGATATTCGCCATTTTCTTTGTCATTACAATTGTTAATGCCCAAATTCGGCCAAATTACCAAATCCAAGACCGTGATGCCGTCATTTTGAAACAAAACTATGAACCAAATCCAGACGGATCATATGTTTACAGGTGAGCTTAATACTTGAATTGGCTTTTAATTGGCTTTGTTCGGAAAAAATTGATATTTATCTTTGGACTGTTTCTTGGGTTAACAGTTATGAAACCTCAAATGGTATTGCAGCTGATCAACAGGGTTACCTTAAGAATCGCGGAACCGCTGCGGAGGCACAGGTTCGTTATCGGAAGATATATCGAGAAATTCGAATTCTCATTCAAAATTCTTTTCTTTTCTTTTTTCTCTTTTTTTTCGAAAATCCATCAAAAGGTTGTTCAAGGATCCTATTCGTACACTGGACCAGATGGTATTTTGTATACTATAAATTACATTGCCGATGAGAATGGTTACCGAGCTCAAGGAGCACATTTGCCAACACCACCACCACCAGCCAATATTCGGCAACCTGCCAGATTTGGATTCTAAACACGTTAAACGATCACCTTCATTTTCAAATTTTGCATACAAATCGAATGAAACAATCGATATAAAATTCGTTGTTTTTTTTTTTGCTCGACACATTTCTTCAAATTCACAAAAAAAAAAAAATCCATACATAAGAAAACTTTTATCGATAAACTGTGATTCGTTTTGATTTTGCAAGCTTTTTATTCATTTAAAGGGACAACAAAAATTGATGTAAATAAATTTAGCATGAAATTGCATTTTTTTTTACCACATAAAACACAATGAAATGAATTTAATTATATAAAACGCCTGGAACTATGCTACAACTGAATGAACACAATACAATTGATTGGGTTGTTTCATAAATAACAAAAAACAGTTGAAATGCTATTTAGCCAGCTAGAACGGCAATCGGTGCGTAAAAGTGTGGATATCGATATTTTCCATAATAAGATCGTCTATTATATGATCCATAGCCGCCTTGGTATCCATAATAGCTGCCATAGTTACCATAAAATGGACTGATTCCAATACCAATAGTGCCACCACCAAATACCGGTGCTGGTTCAGCTATTAAGACACCTAAACTGCACATCAATAGCAAAAATACCGCCAATCTGATTCCACTCATTTGTTTTTTTTTTTTTGTTTCGATTAATCCTACTAAAATCACCTGATCGCGATGCAAGAAAATTTCCAATTGTCACAAATCAACACCTTGTACAGACTCTTTATATACATTCGAATTGCGTTTGGCTGGTTAATTATAATTATCATCAATCTAAAATTGGATTTCGACCCGAAAAGTATTAAATTAACAGATCGAAACGATTGGTCATTGAAGGAAACTTTATCATTTTCAATTGTAGTAAACACAATGAATAATTAACACCTGTGACCTGTGAATAATCTTTGGACTTGCAATATTATTCATTGGTGGCAGATTCATTGGTTTTTCCATTCAATCAATCAAATGCTCATGTTCAATGCTCTTTTCCAATTGAAATGCTCCAAATTACCATATGGTTTACTCGATCTTTGTATAGTAGTTTGATTGTAGTGGCGAAGTACATGTGTATCTAATTCATGAGGATTATTATTGTTTATCCGAATGGAATTACCGTTTTCATATGATATATTCAAAATATTCAATGTAAATGTATACAAATTCGGTACATGATATGTATTAATGTGGTGCGCAGTGCAAAGACGTCGTAAATAAATTAGTCGGTTTATATAAATGAATATTTTTAAAATAAATATTGATTTACATTTTTGTCGACCGACTTTTAAGTGTGCAGGAATTCTACGTTTTACGTTGGTCAATATTTTGTCGTCATCATTCTCAAACTTGTAAATTAGCAGGAACTTATCTTCTATATATGATTCATTTGGCAATAATTTTTTTTCAAAAAAAATCCCATCAAAACATCAACATTAAACTTATTCAAATATGTGAGTAAAGAATATGAGATTTTGAAAAAGAATTTAAGTGTTGACAAACTTAACAATAATAACATGGCTCGTAACTACCGGTAATAAATAATTTTAATGTTTAAAAATTCCAATTAATGGGAACAATATCTATTATTGAATGCGATCTATGTGTAATTGTTTAAAGTTGAAAATTCATAGACGATATTTTTTTTAAATGATTTTATTGCCTAGGACGCAGGTACACAGACACAAAACACCGAGAAATTTCGCTCAAATTTTGACATTCGAATTGAGTACGGATTGAAAGTCTGAATTTTATAGATAAATCGTGCTCGGAGAGACTTTGTCAGAGTTTTTTCTATAGTATAGCACAAAGTGGTGCCCATAGGTCTATTTGTATGCATAGAGCTAACATCATAATGCCATCACAAAATAAGACTGAAATATTCCCCAAGCATTGCTACCGTTCCTATGGTATAAACGAATTGACACACAGATAAACAGGAATAATCGCATGAATGGTCATCTCTTTTGCTCTTGTTTTGTGAGTGTGTGCGCAACACTCACCACAAGAATCAGAACAATGTTAACGCACGTACACTAATATCAAAATCATCAATGGCACAATGTCAAGGTCAGATTCGTGCATGTTATGTTTGTTTAATTCGAAATTTATTTACAATTATGCATTCCACTGTTTTTTTTTTTGAAGAATGATTTTCTTTCCATTCGATAAAATCGTGAACAAACATTTAGCGCCATCTTCGTAAAGAATAACATATTTTTTCGAATGTTTCGAAGTCTCATTGCTGTGTCGCATCACATTTGAGAATTTTATAATAATTCAAAATGTAATAATAAAATTATTCCTTTTTTTCTTTTCAAAATGAAAAAATCTACGATGAATAATCACATGAGGCAATCAGTCAGCGAAAGACAGTACGAATATTCATCGTTTAGATTCGAAGAATTCGGATTACGTTTATGTTGACTCATTCCTTACCTTAGACATTCAATGAGATTTATTACCATTTTACGTGCTATGAAATAAACATTAAAATCAATAAAAATATTGTTGTTGGATTTATAAATATTGTCTATTCTCCGATTTTGATTTATCAATTATGTACAATTTTCTATTTCTTATTATTTTTTTTTTTTCAGGTTTGTTTCGAATCTTGCACTTGATTATTTCTAAAACGAATCTGGGCGTTAATTGTTCTTTTTGGTTGATGGAACTTATAAATATAAAATACTGGTGCGTTTAGTAATAGCCGTTATTATAACCATAGCCATAATCGCTGTAGCCATATTCTGAGCCAAAGCCACCTGTTGTGATCAATCAAAAGAGAGAAAAAAAAACATGGAATGAAAGATCAAACTTTTGAATTATTGAAAATTTGAATAGCTGAATAACATATTTCTAATTATAAAAGAGTACTATTTCATGGTCATTGGTCAATATAATTATTATAATCAACATTATTTTGATTTTTCATGGATTCAAAACGTGGTCTGAATGAATAATTCAATTGTAGGAAGTCAATAGACATAAACATTCATTGTTTACTGGCCAAACTTCCAAAATTCACACATTTCGTATTGTAACACACGCGCAACAATTCAAAACATTTTTATAATTATTATTTCTTATTTAATAAAAGTCCAAATTTTACCTCCGTGACCATAACCCGAACCCCCGTAGCCTGAACCATAGCCACCGTAACCTCCATATCCAAATCCTGGTCTGTGTCTAGAAACGTTCATATTTTTGATACGAAATTAGAGAACAAATCTCATTTAAAATATTATTCAATTGTGCTTAAATTCATTCAGCTCCGAAATAATAAAATTAGATATCGAATTTGCACAATATTGCAATTTGAAATTTATACATGAAATGAAAGAAAAATGTTTACCCATATCCATGATTATTGTATCCGCTTGATTCATAGCCTGTAAATCAAAACGATTCAAACTAATTAAAATGTGAAGAAAAAAAAAAGCCTGAACGAATCATAATTAACGAAGCGTTGTGTATGTTTCCCCAGTACACTGCGCTCTTGTCATTTCGATTAGTTTCATTTCAGTTATTTTTTCTTTTTTTAATATTTTTTGGTGAATCAATCGAGAGCAGAAATCAAAACAATTCAAAAAAGGAACCAACAAAGTTTGAATTTATTTACCATATCCACCATAGCTGCCTCCATATCCGTTCCCATATCCGTTCCCATATCCGTTCCCATATCCGTTCCCATAAAGTCCATAGTTGCCTCCATAACCATTCCCATAACCTGGACTACCTGAAAATTAGTAAAATTCGAAATTTCGACAAATCATTCATTGACAATGAATTAAATCGAATTTTGGATCTCTTGATCGGTACTTACCCAATCCGAAACCTTTAATACCACCAATACCGATTCCAGCCACTATGCCAACACCTCCGATTCCACCAATTAATCGACGATTCCTCGTTAAAGGTTTCAATGATTCACTTTCTTGTGAGGCCTGAACCTGTACAGAAGCAGCACTTTCTTCCGTACGAGCTTCTTCAGCAATGACCATTGCCACAAAACACACAAGAACACATATTTGTACTTTCATTTTGTTCTAATTTGCACTAAACAATTTGTTATAAACTATTCATGAACACAGTAGACGCACAGTGATGCGATGTTGTTGATATGACGTTCGTATTGAAACTAAAATAAAAATTCTATTGATCAAAAGCTTTATATACAAAGTTTGTGAACCGATAAAGAATCATTATTAACAGTGTTGTCTGTTGTTTTTAATCCATATACAAAATACATATTAAAAAAAAATAAATTGTAATAATTATATTATTTTGACGAAATGTGTTGCTTCGTATGAATTTCTCATTGGCTCTCCTTATTACACACAAATATTTCAATTACTTCAGTGAGAGTGGGATGCCAAGCATCAAGCATGGTATAGATCTTTTAGTTTCTTTTTTTTTGCTTTGCTTTGCTTTGCTCTGCTACCATCGATTTAAAGATTCGTTATACAAACAGACGGTCATTGCCGGTCATATGAAATTCGTCTACCGGATCAAGTAAGTTTTTATCTTCTTCTTACACTTTATGTTGTCTTGTTCTCTTTTGTACGCATGTTAGCATTGCCAAATCAATCCATACACTTGTTCTCCATACACACACATCGATGTGAATAAGATCAATTGCGCAGAGAATTTTCAATGTTAAACATTTTCGGTAATTGGGTTTTCCCCCCATTCATTATATATTCTTTCGAATCACTTTACAAAATTCAATGGCCATTGACGGTGTCTCATTCTATGAAAGAATTTGCGATGAATCATGGGGCTTGAGTAGCCAGAGATGAGCATTGATGTCCGAAAGAAGGAAAAAATAAACTAAGACAGATAGGATTCGTTTCAAAAAAAACAAAAACAAAAACTAATTTTATTTTTTATTTGTCTAGGCCTTGAACGAAATTTCAAGTGCTTGCGAAAGTGTTCAACAACACGTAAAATGTCATTTAATCACCAAAATCAGACATATTGTACAAAATAAGACATGCTACGATAAAATAATTGGATTTTTTGCGGTTATTTTTGGAAAATTGAAATGAACATTATTAATAATAAAATGGAAAAGTACTTGAAAATGAAAAACGAATTAAAAATGTCACACCAAATTAACCATGAACAAGATGAAGGCAATTGAGTTGCTCAACTTGTCAACTAGTGCGTATTATCATACGTGATATCTTACATCACTTCACCGCCGAATTCAACTCTACTGCAGTCATGTTTTATTTTTGCGTTTCTCAACTATTTTTGGGAAAAATGAAATGGTTCGTTACACCGAAAGAGATTTTCGCATTGTACTTATAAGATTCCAAATTGAAATGTGGTCCACCACGCGCGGAACATCACTTAAGCCATTGATCTTTTGAAGAGAATTTTAAATTCAAATATATTAATGATTGATCACTGTTCGTTCCAATCCATTCAATGTTCTAGCCAAATAATATAACGCAGTTTGCATATGCCAACGAATTAGAGGTCAACTATTAGAAGTTGAATATGAATTAAAAAAAAATTAGCACATAGTTAAATTAAATTTCGAACAACTCATTTGTATGCGATCCTCAAACAAAAGATCAAAACCATTTTCAATGAATTCACCAAAATTGCATATACAAAAGTTCACGTTTTATTTCGCGAATGGAATCGAAAAATGTTGCATAGAAATCGAGGTTAACAGTGAATGATCTCGAATGTCACAAAAAGAAATGAAAATGAAAGAAAATGCGATATTTTGCTACGAGATCATTCACATAACCAGGTCATTTAACCCAATAAATTTTTAATCAGACCCATAAATACATGCAAATGAATGTAATCGTTTCGATGCTGTAAAATCTTGTCAATCGACTACCATCGTATATATACAATTTAAATGTCTGATGTCAATGTTAGAATGCGTCACATTCGTTTTGCTTGAGTAAATGTGCCGTTAGTTCAGTGCTCGTTACGTAATTGTTGAAAACAAATAATGGATTTTTGCCCAACATACTGACAGGAGAGTTGGCAATTGAATATTGTATTTTGGATATTCTTGTTACCAATCTAAAAGATGGATTGCTCTCCTCATTTTACACCTGTGTGATAATTTGATTAAACTTCTAAAGGCCGCGACCTGTTCATTTGCCCGCTTTATTGCTTTATGACGTTAAGGCTTCGTGGGTGTCTTTTGCCTCGTTTTGCTTTCATTACATTTATCCACGAATGGTTTTGTGGAAGATGAAAGTTGGAAGTATTGAAAATTTTAACATTCAATAGCTCTTCAAAAGCAACAAAGCTCTGAATGAATAGGTCAGTTTTTTACAAAAGCAAGCACGAGAGTTTAATATTCGAAGCCATAGATGGCATCATTTCATTTTGGTCTCTTTTCCCAATCCAATAATACAAACAAAATCTTTTTTTATGAAAATACTTTCTATTTTATTTTTTTTCTTCTTTTTTTTTATTTTTTGGTTTGAATATAAAAGCCTTCAAAATGCTTCTGGAATATTTTTAATTTCTTCAGCGATTCGCTTAACGATTAAAGGTCGATTAATATTACTCATTGGAACGTTGCAACTGATGAATACTTGTTTCTTCAAACGTTTGGTGAATTGTTGTGCTAATTCTTGTGAATCACAGCCAGTATTTTGGCCAATAATTGTTGTGCTGACATTATCTTGGACAGGCAACGCAACCGCCAATTCATCCAATACCTCGTTATCACTTTGACCAATATAAATGAGCACTGATTTATCCATCTTCAAAACACGGAATGAGTAAAGTGTATCAGAGATATTGCCGGTGAAATGATGACTATTCCATTTGCTGGACACTTTTTTTATGACAGCCGAAGAATCGTTTCCATTTGATATGGACGACGACATTTCCTATATAATCAATTATTAAAAAAATAAAAAACATTCATTCGGAATTGTTAATATTTTTCTAACTTTGATTTACCTTCAGAAATTGGCTTCGAACGATTTCACAGCAGAATTGTTTATATTTTGACTTGGAAACATAACCCAAAAGTAAATGATTCTCAAATTGTCTCGACGATATAAATGACATTTATTATGTACTAAACACATTCGAGGTTATGCCAAGACAAACACCGTACGATGATTTGAATTTGATACCAACAGATGGCATTCTATTCAATCTGAAGACTTTTTCAGCTCACAAAAAGGATGTGAAAAGAGCAATTTGTAGTTTGGAGTTTCATATATATGGAATAAATTGTGTAAGTATCTAACATCTTATTAGAATCAATCTGGATGCGTGAAATGGTAATTGATCGGGACAATTCGAGATTTGACAACTGAAAAACGAAGAAACCTTCGTTCTCATTTCTTTTCATTCAATTCATTGGCATCAATTTGGAATTCCATATCCAAACGATAATAAATTAGAATCATTTCAGTTCATCAAATTGATATTCAGCTATTCGATAATGGTTTTTCCGAAGGTATTTATTCGAAATGATATGGTGATTTAATGCCTTTTTACTGAGCTCATAATTCGATGCATGACCGATTCTTATCCAAATGAAAACACAACAATTCATTCAGTTCAATTAATCATAAAAGGAATGAAAATTAATAAACCTATTTTTCTCCCCTGCAAATAAAATAACCAATAACATGAGCATTAGAACATCGTTGCAAACGATCACGACGGCCATGCCAACTGTAAGAGTAAAAAAAGGAGGGCAAGAGATAAAGGGAAACAAAAAAATACTAATAAATATCCCAAATAAATGCCAATAATATGAAATGTTTTCGGTTGCGTTGAAACAAGCGATAAATAAAATACTTATAATCGGTCGACTGTTTTTCAACAACAAGTACGATTCGCCTGTCAGTTCGACCCTCTTTTTTTAGTATGCACATTTAATTGAAAATCAAATAAAAATGATGACTTCTCGACTCTTCACTTGCTAATATATTCGGTAAATACGGTACGTCCACACGTGCTTCTTTCATTCATAACAATTGAACATGATATTGTGTGTGCATCTATTTGTCAAATTAGTGGAGGGCTCAAAACTTAATTCAAATATATTTCATTTTTGGTCTTTTGTTTGTGTGTGTGTGCAAATCATTTCCACTGAAATCATTTCATTATTTGTGATCTAATTCGCACCGAACTGACATTTGTTCCACATGAACTAGAACACACACACACACACACACACACACTCAACGCAGACTGAGAGAAAAGAATGAAATGAAATGATGATAATGCGTTCGTTCCAAGAACCTGTTTACATGAAAACGCGTGCCGCATGATTGGGGGTTGAATTTTGTTTGCATTTTTAATAAAATTCAATTTTGATACCAAACGAAAAAAATATAAAAAACAAATCAAATATAAACAGCAAACAGGTGGAAACTCTTCCATTGAAATCATTTGAACTGATATCACTCGACTCTTGAACGCTTGACCAAAAAAAAAAACAAAACTATTCAATAGTCTGTACGTATGGCAAAGCATTCTCTACGAAATCCATTACAAGCTCATCATACAAAATTTTCACTTAAACGATCTCGATTTTTAAGTGGCAGTGATTCAAAGACTCTCTTCTTTTTCTTGAATCTTTGATTCAATGATATGCTTAGTTCATCTAATATTAGCATCGGATATTACCATAAAGGGACCAACCGTCTATCGTCTACAACACAAAACAAATGAGAGAAAAACAATATGTTTTCGGTTATCACAAATGAAATTCAATTACATCATTCAAAAATATCGTTCGCTTAGGACGAAGGGTGAGATACAATGATAGATACGCAATAATCGCAATAAAATACTTTACAACAATTTGACCCTTCTCATTCACTATTCATTCTTTTGCAATCCGCTCATCTTGTCCTGGTTGAATATACATACATAATACATATAACATATATTATATTATTGTCGTTGAACGTTATTTTGCCCCCTTTTTATTTTCTCCTTTCTTTTTGCCGCACAATCCACTTTCGTCACTTTTCAATATCGATCATATGAGACAATTTATTTGCTGATAATCCATTGTTGAAAATATTTGTAATAAATACGTTGTTGGTCGGTTGTTTAGACTTTAAACGTAACAGCATACAGTGTACAGCAACATGATATATGAATATGATTGTTCTGGGTTCCGGGTCTCGAAGCGCGTTGCTAATATTTGCGGACACCATTCATCGTTTTTTTCTTCTTGTTCTTCTTCTTCTTCTCACATTTCTTTTCAAAGTGCAAAATTTGATCCTTATGCCGTGATAATTGATTCAGTTTGTTATTTGCAGCAATGCAATGCCAAACCAAACAGCAATAGCAACGATTATTATTATAAGTGAATGTCAGCAAATAAATGATGTCGACTAGCCAACCAATATTCCAAACAAGGGGATGAATATTTGCGATGCATGTGTTTTTGTATGCTCATATTGTCTGATTCTCTATCAATTTTTTTTTTGTTTTTTTTTCATTTTGTTCTTCTCATTCTTCTTTCGATTCATTTCCTCTATTCACGGTTACATTTCACGGTTCGTATTTGGTTTTTCAATAAATGTAATTTGTACCGGAACGTTTAATCTTAACACTTGAACCGTACCAAAGTGTTTATCTATGCATAAATTACTGTCAGTGTCTGTGTAAGTTAAGAGATTCATACATGCTCCTATGTTTGTATTTATATGTTTGGGGCTAAATGCCCAACAGTGAACATTTATTCGCAAAATATCAAATGGAATAATTTGGGAACAACTGAATACGAAGCATACAAATCTTTTTGGCCATCATTTTGCTATTATATTCAAAGAGTTGTTGAGCTGTATACTAAATGAAACATGGTCAAAATTACTGCAGATGACTGCAAAACATTGAACAACGGGTTGCACAAATAACAAACAACAATTCATTTCTCTCTTTGGCTCGAAAACCATAGGTGTTGCTGAATATACGTATGAAAATATGGAGTTGGAGATTGTACAAAGTTATGTAACACGACATTTATATTTCATCACACACACGCACACACACACACTCCCAACATTCTCGGAAAATATCAAATCGAACAAATGAAAAATTTCATTGAAAATAGGAAATGGAAAGCACAAATGTATGGGACGGTGAATGGTGAACTAACATCAGTGGTAGCCGTGTACAAATCAGTTAATAATACTTTCATTGCACTTGACAATTTTGGTTGGTATGGTGAATTTGTAATTCATAAATAACAATCGTTCATAACAATAGGATTTTCTTCGAAATGTACGGTGCTCGGTGTTCAGGTTAGCTGACACATACATACATACAATTGAATGTGTCATGCTGCCAGAAAGACAACAAAATCCCTACACATGTATTTAACCATTCAGATAAACATTCAGAATAATCATCATGTGAGTGTGTAAATAAAATGCAGATCAACGTAATAAAATATTCATGTCAGAGTTTTGAGCTCATTGTATTCCATTTTCTATACATGTTGAATGAATTATATTGGATTTTTACTCAATGCTCGTCTAACTTCTAACTCTCTTCATGTCAGTATCGCATAATAATAATAAAATAGAAAGACCCAATCGTCTTTTCATACGGAATTGAATCGATGGGAAAGAAACCAAGCAACAAACAGTCTAAACTGCTGGCTAAAAGACACCAAAACAATGAGAGAGAGAGAGAGAGAGAGGTAAAAAAATCTCACCCCTAACCGATTCAAAAACTTAAATTCAATGCTTCAGCTGGATATGGGGTTGTTCAAATAGACTTTTGGGTTTTTTTAGCGCCGAATGTCGTTTTCTATCTGTTTGTATGTTTGGTGATATTGTGGAATTGTGGAAGAGTTGTGCAAAAATCCTACACAAAATAGATAAAACCAAAATGTTGATGCCGATCTTGGACTCTGTGTCACTCATTCACTATGATAAAATGTTCAATTCATAAACCATAATAATCTTATTGACATCTCAACTTTCTATGGTTATTGATGAGAAAAAGAAAAATCTAATATTCATTCATATCGCATATTACAAATCACAATCGTTTAAGCATTACCATTTTCATGTCGTTCGGTTTTACTCACAAAATCATCTCCAATGTTATGGGCTGATATCATATATTTTTTTTCCGGCTCTTTTCGGCTGTTGAGCATCTATTTGCATGCAAACATATTATTTTTAATAAATTTTGGTAATGTCTTCTCTTTATGCTGACATGTAGTAGTCACTTTATAGCGGAAAAAAATTTGAGCTATGCCTTTGCATAGCTTTTTTCTATCGCCCGTCATATATGTGTATTTTGTTCATAAAGTTAAAATACCTATTTAGTTCGAACATGCACAATTTTAGTGAACATTTTGTGAATTTTTTTTTTCATATTTGGAAAATACATACCCAAAAGGGCGAAAAGAAGATCCGATAGCTAGGATAAAAACACAAGTATTTGATTATATTGAGAAAAAAAAATAATAATAAACTTTTAAAAATAAAACGACCGATTGTTGTAAACGATTTATTACAGAATTACAGACAAATGAATATAATACGTGTCCGTGTACTTGTGGCATGAATGTACTTCCATATTCAGTGCATTGATAATAATCATGTTGTCTTTATTGGTGAATTTAACATCATATTTTGCAATTAAAAGATTTTCAATTAATATTTCCAGTTCTGTTTGGCGATAATGTCCGGTCCGGATTCAAATCTGGCACAATAGAATGGATAATGGACTGAACGAAATTCATTTATTGTTTTAATCGGAAAAATTGGATTAAAGTTGAATTTGGTAAATTCTTACTTTGAAGTTTTATATTTTTTTGTTGAAAACTTCAATTAAAATTGAAAACCATCAAAAACACAATGCTTAGAAAACAGAACCCATTTGATGTCATTTCAGAAAAACATTGGAACATGTTGAATAACGTGTTCATATTACCGTCTAAAATGACAATAAAAGATTTTAATTTTGCTATTACATTTACAATTAAAATGAACAAAACGAATAACACTGTTCACTGTTCACTGTTCACTTGGCCTTGTATTTGCCATTTAATTTGACATTGGTGATATTTAATTGTAGAATATTCCCTTTCTTTTGGCAAATCGACCCCTAAAATATTTGCCTCTTGTATTTGTTATACATATGCGGGGTATACGGTTGAATGGTGATATTTGAACGACTACCGTACCATTTATTCTATCAACAGAACAAATTATTTAATTTGGTTTTTATTAGTTTTTTTTTTTGTTGTTGGAAAGCCACCGGTTCTGCTGTGTTCAGGCCAAGTTCCAGCTATTATTCGAAATCGGATAATCGACATCCACTACGATTGTTTGTCTCGATCTTCAGATGAAAATTAAACTAGTTGGATGGGTGGAAGCTGTTAAAATACGTTCTTTTATATTTTTTCAATAAGTTCTACCAATGTTAAAATGATAAATTGTTTATTATTATTTTTATATATATATAACAAAATCAACACATAATACATATACAATATGTTATAATCCGCATGCATGCAAACCACAAAATCCCAAACCCATATCGAACATTTGTTGTGTATGACTGGCCTTTAATTTTTCGCATCATTTTTATTAATAGCATTTGATTTTGTTTTCAATTTTGGATTCGGTCATAAAAAGTGCCAACGAAATATCATTATTTTGTTGGTTGTGTGCGGCTTCATGCATGATACTTTGTGGACATTATTTATTTATGTTGTGTATTCATGTATTATCAGGCATGGCACCATCCAACCAAATGAAATTCACAAGATGAAAATGAAATATGACTTTCGTGCGCTGAATATTATTTGTTTTTGGTATATTTGATGCGCGCGCGAAGCACAAATTTTCTTTTTTCTACTTTTCTTTTATTCTTTGTGTTAGATATGGCCCGGATCTTGTTAGTTCTTCTCTCGTCTCTTAACCAAATGTTAAGGCGATTATGTTTGTGAACAATCGAAAAGAGATAACAATAAATGATCCCATTTGGTATTTGAAGTGGAAAAACCACATTGATATCGTTATCGTTAATTTATTTGATTTTTTTTTGTTCCGCTGTTTGGTGATGCTGTTCGTGGAAAAATGGCCATCATATAAATATATTTAATTCGTTCAGGTGATTCAAGATAAGAAAAACGAAAGGAATTCCATCGTTGCTTCATTCTGAATTCATTTAACGTTTTAAATGCTATTTGCTGGATTATTTTCAATTAAAGTCATGGCGTGAGCGCGTGTGGGATATTGAATGTGACTCGACAACTCGACAACTCGACAACTGTCCGACATAATAACAATTTATTTTGTTTTCAATACTGAAAATGTCATCATAATAATTTAATAGAAGATGAAGTACTCATTTTGCTTATAACGTTTCACTTATCGCCATTTCAATTGTAGAGACACAAAAAATCATAATAAAAATAATATTTTTATTAATCAAAATGCAAAACAATGTGAGCGCCACACAAATTCGCTCATTATTTGGTATCATTGTTAATATTATTGTTATATTGTCGTTTGTCTTTATTGATGACTCCACTCTATTGATGTCCGTCAATTGAGACATTTTTCCACGCCAAAATCGTACTTGAAATAAAAGCCATAAATTGCATTCCTATGAATTGTTGAACCACGTTCCGAATCTTAAACTGGAAATGGACTATTTTTCAAAAATGATGCCCGAATTCCTTCCCTTCGGAAATCCCAAATCGAAAGAGATTTCATCAATATTGCACACGATTATCACAATCAAATATTCAAATGATTTTAAACTGGTGATACTATGCGCATCAAGTCACTTCAATGTAATAAAATGTTAAGAATTAAAAAGCTAATTAAATGAAAATACCAAAATACCGATACAATAAACACTTGAAGCTCCAATTTCGATTTCAATGCATTCATTTTAATTGCATTGCTGTCGACTGTCGAATTCATTTAATTTTTTATTTTTTTTGTTTTCATAAAGTTAAAGCGTTTAAGCGTTGAAACCGATTGCAACGAACCATAATTGTTGATTGGAATTTTTCTGGTTGCAGATAAGAAACGAATAAATTACAATATGTGTGATTGTGTGGAACAGGTGTCATGCATGGTTCAACTCAGTTTGGTATTTTTTTTTCTTTTGTTGTTGTTTTCTCTGTGTCTGTTCTTTGTGTCATTCCATCTTGCTCGCGATGATGTTCTTAATTTTATTTATTTTCTTCAAACAAAGTGTTGACAGTCGATATGTCGTGATAAAATGATGAATGACATGATTTGCATATACGATATGCTGATGACTTTCGCTCAATGAAGTGGAATACGTGTCTGTTATGAGTTTTTTTTCTTCTTTTCAATATTTTGGGATGAAATTCCTTCGATGCCATTAGTGCCATTAATAATGAATTAATAATTATGCAAACAATTTGTGTCATGTTGGGCGCTAAAAATGCCAATGTTCTGAATGAGAATACGACAAAACGAAGAAGCTATTATGAAAAAATGGGATGTTTTAAAGGGAATTTTTCGCTTCTTCCAAAGCAATTTTTCCCCTTTTTCATTCTTCTTCTTCTTCATCATCATCATCATCATCATCATCATCATCATCATTGGTTTTAGTTGTTTCTGTTTTTGTTTTGATTCTAGAATCAAATTTATTCATTCATTGTCGTTTTTTACCGTTCGCGCCGATTTCTTGGTGCAGTTTTGTTTTTCTTTTAATTGCAAGATAGAATTATTATGGTTGCCTACAAATTGATTTATACATTTTGGGTGAAAAATGAATTGATTCCCTTTGCGAAGGAGTCGATTTTCTGAAAGCGTGCCTCAAAAAGTTGATTAGCTCATCACAGATCCCAGATGGTGCATATATAATAGGGATGTTCGTTTAAAAAAAAAAAGCTGGCTCATCAAATAACCCAATGATAATTTTTTGGATTTTTTATCCGATTTTAGGTGCTCTGGCGCTTTCTTTTTGGATTTTAAAACCACTGGTCATTAGGGTTTCCACAAAAATAAAAATGATTGATCAAAGGGCGAATATCAATAAATGCAAGGCTCTAGAACATATTTTT